>JARJDQ010026183.1:0-13722 GCA_030264215.1 Geostiba sp. GC000077
TGTTTGTCAATGCCATTGAGTGATAAGATCGGCCGGCACGGCAGCAGACATTAGTGTGAACTGCAATTGTTGATAATGCTCAATATTTCTATACAAAACAGAGGTTTGAATGTAATTTGGGAACACCCGGTATATTGTGCGTTATCAACAATTGCAGTTCACACTAATGTCTGCTGCCGTGCCGGCCGATCTTATCACTCAATGGCATTGACAAACAGCGTTCAGCCTACATGCCGACACCATTATTACATTTATTACTAATGACTAATTACATTACACTCGATGCCCCGAACGACAACTGGACTCTACATTATACTACGAGGTATTGTCATATATTGTCAATATCAATTGTTTGTTGCCTTGCATACTCTAGGTCTAGGAAATAACTCTAGCGCATTTATGCTGGGACTATAGGAAATATGTTAGTTATGTTATGAAGTTATGATTATGCGTATTATGACTATGTTGTTAGTTGTTTTGTCTACCTACACTGGTATACTCTGTCTACTGGGTGTCCCAAACCCCCAAGTTAAATTCGAACCTCTGTTTTGAATAGAAATACTGTGAATGTAACAAAACTATGTTAATAAAAGTTGTGTACAATTGAAAGGAGCACAACTTAAAATTTCAACTATACTGGGTGTTACACAAAGCAGATATTTTGATCTTGATCTTGCAAAATCATGACATAACTGATCTCGATCTTGAAAAAGTCTACAATAAATAATTTAGCAATTCTTGTCTTGATCTCAAAAGAAAAATCTTGATCTTGATCTTGAATTTCGAGATTCTCGTGAAACCCAACTCAAAATATTAACTTTACAATCGGCTTAACTTATAACTTATAACTTAAAACTTAACTGAAAAGCAGTTGCAAGTTGCAACTTGCAAAAGCAATCGTTACACATGTTTTTCCACTTCGGTCACGGTATTCATCTTCATCCCTTGTCCTAGTCCCTAGTGTAATAAATAAATAAACAATGTTTCAATGTTTCAATACCTGCCTCTTCAGATCTTCAGCTTGCGGACCCTCGCGGATAATTGCCTTGTAACCCAACACCGGCACCGATCCAGCAGCCATGCGTCTAATCTGTTGTGACAGTTTCATTTCACGGCTCATCATCAGAATGCAACCGCTTAATATATTGCGGTAGGGCCATGAAAAAGGGGACCGCGGGAACTGCCCTTCAATTTACGTGCCCACCAATGGGGGGTCGGCGTTCTGGCTGCATGTGCGCCATTCTGCGATGAGCATCATGATAACGATGATTCAATTGCGATTATTTATTCATCGCGTTGTTGTAATCGTAATATAATCGACCCAAATCGACCCTTGAACGCTGGAACTGGCTGGAATCGCTGGAACATTGAAAAAAGTGGTTTTATTCGCCTTATCAATGATGATTTTTGATGTGGAAGTAATCTAGGCAATCTATTATAAGCATTCAATACTGAAATAATAACTATACAAGAAATATGTTTGGTTTTTAGCAAGAAAAGTCCAAATTAACGCTTCTCTTTTGCTTTGTTTACATTTTGGTGTTAAAGAAGTTGCCTACGTTAGTACGTTAAACAGATGTTAAACAGCGACAATAAGCTCAACAATACGAATAAAAAATTAAAATGACTCCGACCGATTATATGCATAAGCATACAATACTGAAATGATAACTAAACAAGAAAATATGTTTGGTTTTTATAGTTTTTACACACCAAAAACTTAAAATTAACACATTGCATTTCCTTTGTTTATATTTTAGTGTGAAAGAAGTTGCCTATGTTAAACAGCTACATCAAACACAAAAATACGAAAAATTGAATAAAATAACTTGTTTTCTTTATAATTTCAATCTTTTACCGTATATGTCCTTCTCATTTCTCAATGTTCTTTGTGGATATATGAAAATCTGTTTCTACGGTTATACTATGGTTACAATAATGATCATTTAATGGTCTTTGCAGCATTGAATGTGGCTGTAGCACTTTTGTTGTGTATTGCGTAACACCGTAACAGTAACAACGTAACACAAGAAGCACTTGTGCGGCGCTCCACAAAAGCGAATCGCTAATCGCTAATTCCGAACAAGGGGCACGAGCCTCGATGCACATCTTTGCCCTTGCCCTCGGCGCCGCGTCCCCTCGGTGCATGAGCATTGTAAGCGAATAACCATCGAGTAAACTCGCCCGAGTAGAAAGAGGCAAACTCAAAACCCGCCTAACCGTTTTGCCACCAAACAGCGGCAAGCGGCACACACGCCTGACTTAATTTCACTTTAATTTTCTTTCGCATAAGGGCATAAGCCATAAACAGTATAGACACGTACTTCTGATTTCTAAACATCTAAATATTTTAAATCTAAAGCACAGTTGTTGGCTGGTTGATGGTAAAGCCGTTACTGGACGATAGGCGGCCATTTTGTGTTAGTTGCTGTGTTTGCAAATGTTTGCGTTTGCGCATTGTGCGTGATTTGAGCATGACACCGATGATATTCACTTATTCAGCACTCAGCACATTGTACTGCGCACTCTGCGTTGGCTTTGCGGTTGTTATTTGCTCACAGGGGTGTAGATTACACAATGTATTATAGTATGTAAAGCAGGGAATTACAAGCTGCCAACAAGCTGGTATGGCAGCAAGCGCTGAACACTGTGTATCGATTTCACGTTGCGCTTTTATTTAATCTGCGATGAATACTGATCATGCTGTGTGCAGTTTTCTCGTACCTCATGAAGCATCCAAACAACATAACCTAAAATGTATTGTTTTTTATGCTTATATGATCTTATTCTTACATCCTTACATCATTATAGTTTTCTATGTATTACGGATTCCATCTGGTTGTAATGAGGTGTAATCTCATCTTCTGTGAAAATGCTCGGGACGTCGGCTTTACTTTGAGTGTTTAGTGTTTACTTCTTATTGACTTAGCACCGCCAACAAAGGCATTTTGCACGTTTGGTCGTTGCGCATTTTAAGGAGAAGAAGAGGCTTATTTTTCAATTCATTTCGATTGCGTATCGCGTGTCAAAGCAAATGCCGACAATGACGATGTGTTTTGATTTGTTTTGGGTGGCGATGGCGATGGGTATCAGGGCACATCAGGGTATCCTGGGTATTCATTTCAAACAAGAAGCGTTCCGATTCAGCTCACTGCTCACCCATCGCGCCGGGTGGTAATTATACTCGCTGGCACGCATTAGAACTATAACAAAATAAACTCATATGATATGATAAGATCGTGCATGCATCGTGCGTAATGCGTATTAATTTACCTTAATTTAAATCGAACCGATCCGGTGGCAACCCTACCAAGATGAGAATCGATGTGAGCGACGCTTGCACTTTGGTGTTCCTGTCAACGTAAATTAACATCATAACCTCATAACATCACATTCCAGGTTAGTCTTTTGTTTTTACATATGCTCTCAGGCAGTGGAGTTTACTGTATGCAACTTATTATACAGCACTCTTCTTACAATGTCACAATCCAATCGCGTTTAATGTTTAATCTAATGTTTTCTTTCCTGCCTTTAGAGATGGAATAATTTGTTGGAGGACTGATAAGGAAGTAGAAACAATAAGTGATAAATGCACTGGAGAATAACTTGACTTGTAATAAACAATTTACCACGAATACATCTTACTCTGGTGAGGCTTCAACAAGAAGTGACATAACCTACTTGTACATGTTGGAACGACATCATCCCGACATCGGATCATGTAGGAGATGAGGAACATGAATTCTAATCTCCAACATAATTTATATGAACATGATTAGTATCCTTATAGGTACTAAGGCTTGTAATGGTTGTATAATGGGTTGCATACAGCAAACACTAAACCTGTAAACCACTGTAAACGAAGTTTTCACACGTCCAAATCCCGAACTAATAATTTCCTATTTACGAGACACTGAGGCACAGAGAGAACCAAATAAACCAAATTATTACAAACCCCTGAGCCTTAGCTGAAGTGTTATTGTTGAACTTAGTAATAGTAAGTATAGAAATACTTGGAATGCAAGCCTTGTTTTCGTTTTACTGCTTGGGAGCTTGAATATTGGGTTGGACGAGTTGGAGATATGTTAGAGATGTCAATCTCCTGCTTGTTTGTGTTTGTGTTTGAAGAGAGACCACTTGAGGTGCAAATCCTAATCGCAATCGCAACAATTGCGGTCTGGGTCTCCAAAGTGGACGCTTTATTTCGTGCATTGCGGGCATTGCTGTGCTATCAGTAAATCAGCACCTCGGCAAGTACCCAAGTGTGCAATTACCCATGCTAACTGGTTATCATTATCAGTGATGAGCGATCGTAGGTACACAAGCGACCACAAGAGGACCACTCTGTGGACAACAAGACAACACAATTACGATAATTTGCGAATACGATTATAGAGCCGAAGAGGACAAGAGGAGAATAGGAACGCATCTTGTGTCCTCTCCGTTCATTGGTCCATTATATGAGTGTATGATCAGATTGAGATTTCACATCAGCTGCTCAACTGCACTTTACTCTCACCGAAAAAGTAAATCAACATTTCAATTTTCAAACCACTTAAAGTGAATCGCTCTGGGGAAAATATCGTCATAACCTCATTATCAAGCTACAAGCTCTGAAGGGTATTTCTATCTCGCTTTCTCTTAAATGCATTTGGTTTGTTTGTTTGTAGCGAAACAAAAACTAAATCTAAAGCTTAACGTCTCCTTTTCATTGCAAGTTCAAGTTGTTATATTTTTATACTCACAGTATTCGTGTTTACATACAGAGCGATCATAAGCACTTGAATTTTAGGTTTTAGACCTTGTTTTTGACTTCTAAAGTTAATTAAACAGATGAACATAGAAATCACGCAAGAAATTTAAATGTGCTTCAAATCATTTATGACCGCTCTGTATGACGATTCGTTAATGACTGGTCGATAAGCGCGATGTGCTTAACTTAATTAAATCAAATCAACAATCAAGCAAAGGTTGATGACTGAGCAGTTTAGAGTTAAATTCTTGTTTTAAATTTTGGCTCTGGTCGTATCGGAGATACAGCCTGATCGTTTTCTTTTTGTTGATCCTAGAGTAGCTTATACCAGGTCAGTTTTGTGTGTTTACACCAAGGGCATGAAATGGGGCTTACTATATGCAACCCATTAAACAACTAAACGTATAGATTGTTGAATTAAATTCCAACTACAAAATAGTCGCTTAATGGTGGTTGCATACAATAAATTCCTAGGTGCACAAAGAGAAAACTAACCCGGTATAGAAGTTACATTTAACATAACACTACAGATCTAAAAGATGTAGAGGTGAATTCTAGAACAGAACGACATTTGTTAAAATGTAAAGGTTATCAAGACCTGTTTTCTGTTTTCCATCTCTGCGTCTCGCCTCTCGCAATCCGTGCTCTGTGCTTAGCTTCTGGTTTGTTTATAAGTTTACAACTATACAACTATACATATACATGCGAATCTTCCTAATCCAGCATTGTGCTGCAACCGTTTGAAACATGAGTGTCGTTAACGCACGTGCTGTTCTGCTCCTCGGCGCTTTGGTCGCCATTTGCAATTTGTGCCATTGCCACGGTGCCGCTATCGATGACAAGAAGAAAGAACTCGAAGAACTGAAGGAACTCACTCATGCGCCTACTTTCGACGTCCAGCCCGTTGGGAAGATGCCAAAGGTTGGATTGGGCACTTGGATGGTAAGCGCAAAACGACAAACTGTAACCTAACCTTCAAATTTTAACAATGCATAAGTAATATAAGAAATATGTATGTGTGGTTGCTGACTTATACCATGACAATATGTATGCTCCATGTTGTGACGATGGTTCTTTGTAATTACTCACGGCGCGGCGCATATTTTAATTTCCCGAGCACTTCCACTTCACTTCGCTGCATGATTAATTAATTTCGCAAGGCTGGCAAAGTTAGCTCAAGGTCATGCTATAACCTCATGCTACAACGCCGGGTGCAATTTTTCACGCCCACCGCATGAGATTGCAAATTCACGGCTAATTTATCCGTGCCTACATTCACCTCATCCGCACAGGCGTGAGTTTGCAACCCAGTATACACTTACATTAATCAGCGGGATATCTCCGAAGGGAGAAGGGTTAGAAACTTCGAATTTCCTGCAAATGATGTGGACTTTCATAAAGTAGACTTGGTTAAAATTTCAAAGATATCGAGCAAGTAGAAACTGAGATATCAGTGAAAAACCGGTTTAATAGCAGAATGCAAAATAAACAACTTTTGGTTCTAGTATTTCTAGTAATTATTCCATGGATGACTTGATTACATTTTGGAAGTTCTTCAGACCTTCAGCAATACATTTTTTATGGGGAGTGATTTTTTTTTGGTCATCCGTTCCAAATTTGTATTAATTACTCTCTGCCGTCGGATGAGAGATCAGAGTGAAAGTTACACTCTACTAAAGATTTAATTTGAATTAAAATCGTTAAACTCGTTAATGCCTTCGTGGGTTGAGAGCCACGAGAGTCGAGGCCTCCAAAACTCAAGTCTCATCATGACGAAATACTGAGCGGAGGAGCAAAGTAAAGGATGGGAGAAAAAGAAGAGGAGAAATTTTACTCCGATTCGAATAAGAGCAAAAGCAAGAGCAAAGAGCGGAAGTTTAGAAAGTCAAGGCTTCCAAACCGCTTCTCTGTATCTGAAAATCGTAAACACCGAGGGTTCACAAATCATGATATTTCCAGTAAACATACACCTTGCATATTTTAATGTCGTTTCGTCCAGAAGCATGTGAATGATAAAATTATCAGCAAGCATTTTTCTGAATGTAAGTTGTATGTTTACTGATATGTTTAGGAATTGTTTTGACATATTGGAAAATACAGGAATTTCGAAACACTTTTGCTTGGTATCCTGCAGTATCTCCCTCCTTTTCCTTGTCCCGTTTCGATGCATCATGCATTCCCCGTTCGTCGCGCGTTCAGTGGCGGTTTGTACTTATCTACGAACCCACTGTTGCGTTGCGCCTGCGCAATTGTTCCGCACAGCGGTGCACAATCCGTGACCATCTACGCGAAGTCGCGAATGAATCGTATCGGTATAAATTATTGTTCAAGTACTTACCTTTTACTAGTCGCTTATTATCCGTCTAGCAGTGTGTGAAAGATTCTTAATTTATTCTTTCTGACATTCAACAATGCCGCGCTTAAACGAAACTATGTTTTACAACGGAATGTCCGCCCCGACACTGGGTTTTGGAACTTGGCAAGTGAGTCAATATTCAATTGAATATGGCGTCTATTTAGTTGAAATATTAATTTTAAGTGTTATATTATCTTCAGAACGGTTTAACCGATATTATGCTGCGGTTTTTCTAAAAATACAAAAGATTTTCGAACCCACACCAAATGTTGCAATATAGGTTATGTTTAGATGTGTATATATGCGGAATAGTAGAAAGTGTTTTTCGCTCGGTTATTTTGCACAACGGTTAAACCTTAAACCTCAATCGATAGTTTTATTTTAAGGTTATGTTTGTTTTGTTCTTCCAAGGCACAAGATGATGAGCTGGAAGCAGCGCTGAACAACGCGCTGGAAGCCGGTTACAGACACATCGACACGGCGACCGTCTACGAAAACGAGAAGGTGATTGGTCGCGTCCTGAAGAAGTGGCTGGATGCCGGAAAAGTCAAGCGTAAGCTCCTTGATAACTAAAATCTGAAATACTGAAAATACTCTTCTTGTGATGCCATTTCAGGCGAAGACTTGTTCATCGTGACCAAACTGCCGCCATGCGGCAATCGTCCATCCGGAGTGGCAGAGTACCTCCAGCGCTCTCTAGACGACCTGCAGCTGAAGTACGTGGACATGTATCTCATCCACACGCCGTTCGCGTTCGTCGATTGCGGCGACATGCATCCGATGAAGGATGGAAAGATTATGTTGGACAAGAGCACCGATCACGTTGCAACGTGGAAGGTAACACACAGTGCAATAGCGAAGGTAATGAGTAACAATGTGAATTTCCCAAGGTCATGGAGGAGCAAGTCGACGCTGGTAAAGCCAAGGCCATTGGACTGTCCAACTTCAACATCTCGCAGATCAGCAAAGTCCTGGAGCACGCGCGCATCAAGCCGGCGAATTTACAAATCGAATTGCACGCGTACCATCAACAGGTGCCGCTGGTGGACTTCGCCAAGAAGCATGGCATCGTTGTGACGGCGTATTCACCCCTCGGCGCGCCGGGCCTGAATAAATTCATGGAGAACATGGGACAAGAGTAAACTTACAGCTTCTAACGTTACTTCCAACGCTTACCTTAACCTTCAAATGCTAACAAACGTATTTCTTTAGGCTGCGACTACTGACCCGATGATCGGGCGACTTACTGGCCTGCTTGAAGACCCGACGGTTCATATTATAGGCAACTAAACATACACCAATTCTAGTCCAACGTATTTTTGAGCGTTGAGTACGAGCAATTAGCAATTTGTGTTCGTCTTAGGTGGCAGACTCTACCACTACGCCACAGGGACCTTAAGAGTTGACGCAAGCATTATTGGTTTTCTCGAATACAAGTGTCATGTCGCTCGTGTTGCCTATAATAAGAATCGTCGGGTCTTTCAGTCGCCCGATCATCGGGTCAGTAGTCACACCCACTTCCTTACTTTATTAACAGTGCGGTGAAAATGCCGAGTATTCTGGAGAATCCCATCGTGAAGGAGATCGCTGACAAGCACAGCAAGTCCCCCGCACAGGTAGTCCTGCGCCATGGCATCCAGAAAGGCCTAATCGTCATCCCCAAGAGCACAAATCCAGGCCGCCTTCGTCAAAACCTCGACATTTTCAATTTCGAGCTGGATGAGAGCGACCTCACCAAACTCAACGGCCTCAACAGGGATGCACGATTCCTGGACTTTAAGGTCTTCCCAGGGTGAGTATACGCCTGGAAGAAGTTTTAATTAATATTGATTCGAAGCTTTTTACCTGTCCTGTCTAGACATTGCTTGTCTGCATTAACCAGCTTTCATTTAAATGTTAATTATCTTAATTTAGATTAGCGGCTAATTCCAAGGGTTGTTTGTCTTGCTTTTAGCATCACTGAACATCCAGAATATCCATGGAAGGAATAATCAACCATCAACGCAACAAAAGAAACAAAACATATGTTTGTAGCGTTTTGAGGTTATAGTTTATACATTACAGTGCTAGCGCAATGTGTGTTGCATACGTTAAATATATTTTGACGCATAGAGTATATTTACACATGTTTTATTTATTATTACAACTTCCAACTTCGATACATCCGCCAAAGATGTTTTGATTATGTTGAATCGGTTGAATAATTTAGATATTGCGTCTTACGTCGTTTCGATTTCGTTTCGAGTGTGTAGGTGTGTGTGTGTGTGTGTGTGGGTGTGTACAACAAGTAACAATAGAAAATATTTAAATATTTATTAACAGGTAATTTGTTCACTTACGATTAGTAATATTTTACGAACATACGAGCGGCACGAGTAAGAGACCTTATCAATAACGGCAATTACATCGATTTTCGTTGTGTGGTTTGCTTCGGTTTACTTTCAAACGTTTCCACTTTGATTAAACGCAAATAATTGCAATATAGAAAAACGCTTAAACTAAGTTTTGCTTAATAAATATCAAAAAATGTGGACAAGAAACATACAGAGAGTCAATTTTAAACGTATACGTAGGTATACTTGTAAAATTCAGTCCCTGTATAGTTGCAATTGAAGTTTTGTTATTGCGCATAGTTAATCGCATTAACTCAGTGTGAAAAGCATGTCAATGACGAAGTGGATACGCGGATGTGATTCGGAAATGTTGATTAGAGTTTGTTGTGGTTCGGTGGTCTGTTTCATGTCGAATTTCGCAGCGTAGCCAACCAATGATGCTCGTAATTCATAGCATCATAGCGCAATGATTCACGGACTAAATCATGATTTGACTTACTCAAGCGAGTCAAGCGAATTATTGCAGTTACAACAGCAAAACGGACGTTAAACCAATAATAACATATATTCTATTGAAGAATTGGAGTGTTCAAATATTCCCTTGATAGTATCAACAATGCACATTGATTGCAAGAGTGATTATGTCGATTAGCTTTAGAGGTATTCAGTTTGATTAACTGCAACTATCACCTTTTTTTGTGCTTTTTTGTGGATCTGTGGATGTCATTTGGGTTTTCTAGGTTAACTGTCGCTAAAGCTGCTGCCCCAACGGCCCGAAGTGTGATATTAAAGTCCTAATCCTTAACCACATGTGCCTTCAACCTGCGAGAGTTGCGTTTCAACCCTCCTTCCATCTTTCCACACTTCCAATGCCCCAATACCCCAATCTTTTGCGACGCGTCGGTAAAATTCGCCGCTCGCAATCGATTTTATTGCGCTTCCTGCTGGTCCTGTTGGTCCTGCTCCAGTGTTTCCGCAACTCCTCTAAATCATTACAGTCGCACTTCTGCCGCACTTCTGAACAATTCCAACAATTTGTCCTGTGATTATCTCCCGACTACTGGTAAAAAAAACCGGCAACCATGTTATTTCGATTTACTTCGTGTTCATGTTCAGAGAGGATCAGCAAAGAGACGAATGAGGGTGAAGCAGCGGCACGTTTTTGGCGCTGGTAGATGTTTTATTGATCCAGCTGGATATTTCAGCATCGCGGGCCTATCGCAACTATTTTTCGCGTCGACAAATCGAAAATACGCGTAAACAAATGATTTGGTGTAAACAGACGCCATTTTGAATGTCATATGTCATGTCATGATCATGAAATGCATCGTTTCTATTTTAAACAACTTTAAGGTACTTCGAAAGTTTGTGTTGCAATGACGGATCCGTTGAATCACTCGGATCTAAAAATATGACACGTAAATGAATTTTAAATTGCGATCCTTACTTCCCTTAAGCTGTTAAGCACAAATCGAAAAGCGCTCGATGCGTGCTATAAATACCCATCACAACATCTTTGTTAGCATCTTACCATTGTTACCAATAAAGTTGTGTTTCTTACTCCCTTACTCGCACTGTGATAATATCCGATAATGATAACTTTTACAAACATTAACAATCGCCCATCTGCGTTAAGCTTATTACTTAAAACTATGTCATATAAGTACATCTCTCTTAATCGTTACGTGTTTACCTAATGAACTTGTCTTTTTGATTTTTTGTTAAATATAATATGCATGTAAATACCGTTTGATATATTTGTTTGATATTTTTGCGTCGTGGACATTTGCGCCTCCTCCGTCGCGTCGCTGTGGTTGTCTATATTCGTTGGAAGCAATATGTTTAGGCCACGTCATAAGTAGCGTAACATTTACGCAGTCGCAGTGTAGATGGCGCCACTAGTCGAGACTCAAGTGGATTATTGGTGTATAGCTGGCTGCAGACCGGTGAGGCGCTTCGCTTAGAAGCTGCTCTGCTTGGAGAGTATCCGATACTTTTTGTGCAAATGGCGATGCAGATGCGTGTCGCTTTCGGTGCGCTGATGGTCGCTGCGCTGCCGCTCGTCGACGATGTGCAGCACGGAGGTGGTGATATGCTCGTTATGGCTGCGCAGGAAGTGGAACTCCCCGCTGGCGTTGCCAACATCGACGACGTCGTTCAGCGACGCTGTTACCTGCACACAGCAATTGTCAACGGCGCGCCGCCGCTGCTGATGGTGATGATGGCGCTGGTGTTGCGGCGGCTGCGGCTGCAGCAGCTGCTGGCGGAAGAGCAGACTCAGCTCCGAGTACGATGGCGGCAGGTCGCATTTCACAATGTCCTCGTACGCCGGCGGCGAGTAGCCCAGCGAAACGGGCGACAGGCCTTTGCTGGTCGTCTCCGAGTCGAGGATGCTCGGCGTGCTCGCCGCATAGGCGCCGTACTGCAGGCGGTGAGCGCGTATCAGGTTCGCGCTCAGCTCCATGAAGTCCAGCCCGGTCTCGTCCGCCTGGAAGTGCGCGAAGACGCTGCGGTCCACAACGAGCATGCGGCCGAAGGGCAGCAGGATTATGGTCGGGGTGCTTGATCCGGCTCGCTCGATTGGGGTACCTGCAACACCCCAGCCACAAAATCACTCATTATTCGCCTCTAAACTTAACAAAACGCCGCCTGGCGTCAGAGAATGCTTTCTCTGACTACCGAAACGAGTCAAACGTTGTGCTTTTCAATTTAAAATAAAATCATCATCAGCATCAGTATTAATAAACCTCAGTGCTTTGCAACTAATTTTAGGTGCTTATTATACTGTAATACACAAAAAACACAACACCTTTAGGTTATTGGAGGTTGGAATTGAGAGTCAATATAAAACATCTCAGAACAGTAAAATTAGCACTTGAAACTACACACAAAGCACAGGAGTTTACGCCACGTTTAATACTAATGCTAATAGACACTTAGCACTTTACAAGAAACGATTCCAAATGATTTTATTTCGAATTGAAGTGCACACACAACAAAATGCATGGACTTGGCGCACAATCTTGTGTTTGACTCGTTTTTGGTGATAGTGATGGCGCCACCTGCAAAGTGTTTAAAGGCGAATAACGTAGGCAAGCAAACATGCGCACGAGGTTAAAGGAACGCAGCATGCACAGGCGAAAATAATTGCGAATGTTTTTTACGATGATTTTAACGATTTGTGATTGTGAAACTGCACGCAAACGCCAAAAAGCGATTTGCAAGATTTGTTTCGAGGCTTTGAACTTCCGCAGCCAGGAACAATGGACGCCATTGTGTTCAGCCGACGATTTATTGCTGCCAAATCCGTCGCTCCCGTGGGATCTGCGACCTGCGGGTAAATCTGCAGGGTATTAAAATATTTCCTACGCACGCTTTGTCATCCAGGACGTGTGGCATTCATTACACACATGACAATGTAAATTACTCAACATACAGTGTGTTCATTTTAAAATCATTTCAAACATTTTCTATTTTCAAGCCCAAAGCGCGCAAAGATTTAATAGCGGACATTTCCATTGTAAATGTTCCCTAACCCTAAGCCCTAAGCCCACACAAGCCACAATAAAACTTTCCAAAGTATTGTTGATTTTGCTTAAAAGTCTAGTCAAAGTTTCGTTTTCTCTCTCGTCTCTCATCGCCAAATGTTTGAGACTTTGAGTGGCTGCGAGGAAATGATATACAAATGAATGCCAAAATGAGCAGTCATTAAGATGAAGTGGTGTCGTCGTCCCGTTGGCCCACCCTGGATGCCTGGATTCGCTCGGCGACACTAGTCGCAACAAAATAAGAGCACGTAATTATAGCCACAACATTAACTATTTCTCTGCGCACATAAAAAAAAAGTCAGGACGGCGCAAAAAACGCGCTTCGGTTTGAATATAAATACGATGCGAAATAAAAACTAAACGATTCGCATCTATTAATCACCTGTCGACGCATACTTTAGACTTGGACTTTTAGTGCCAAAATGGTGGCAAATATTTTTGCAGATTGAGCTAGTCATGTCTAGAAAATAAATCAACTTGAAACATTGTCTCTCCATGCAGAAATTAAGTTGTTTGATTCTAAATTCGATTGAGGTGATGATGTATTTCTGTATTAGGCAACCCAATAAACTCGTATACTGTGTAGTCCGTCTAAAGTTGTACATGTACACAGAAATTAGACAGATATTTGATATAAAATCAAAAACCCCTAGACCATGATTTATTATTTTACAACATAAGTTGTATACACTACTTTTCCTCCGACCACTAAATTTCAATGTTACAAGATTA
>JARJDQ010026184.1:0-17917 GCA_030264215.1 Geostiba sp. GC000077
AGAGACCAAAATGAATATGGTTTAGTGCAATTTATTCGCAGAGAGTGTCGCAAATGGAAATTGTATTAACATTGTGAGGCATAACGCGTTTGTGTATTTTCATAAATAATTATAATATCATAGATGTGACAGAATCATGGCAACCACTGGTTAGTGATTACAATGTATTTTAAATTGTTTTAAATGTTTTGAATATGCAACTTAATTTGCATATTGTGCATAATCTTGCCGCACAAGATTTATTTGTTAGTTGCTTGTTGCTACTGACAACATGCATCAAATTTAAGAACTTGAGATCAGTAGCGTTATTTTTTTTATGTTTATTGATATGTACATAAACGCGCCAAACTTTCAGAAAATTAAATGCATAAAATTTGAATAACACAAATGTTTGCATATTTAGGTAAAGGATTTGTTATGTCAAATGAAAGCATGTTAAATTCCTTTGTCGAATTTGAGATGAAGACTACAGCATCCCATTTAGAAAAATCGACTAATCACAATTTTAAGTTTTGATTTTTTAGAAGCATTTTTCGGTTAGGAATAATTAAATAGCTCACAATGTTAGTAAATTTTCCATTTGCGACACTCTCTGTGAATTAATTTCACTAAACCATATTGATTTTGCTCTTTTAGTTTTGAAGATATAACTTTTTTTCGGAAGGTATGCAATCGTCATTTTTTAAATAAAACTTGAAATAAGTCCATAACTAACAGATAAAATAAAATAAAAAACACTTGGATGACAAAGATGTCTAGAATTGAGAAATATATCTTAATATCATTTCAAAAGTATATCATACCATTAAAGAAATTGTTATTTTTGGTAATATTTGTCTAGCACCCAGTACAGTTGAAAATAATTTTAAGCCTCTCAATTCTACACAACTTAATTTACTTGGGACACCCGGTATATTATGCAACCAGGAGTACGCAGTAGGTACGCATGAATTGCAGAAAGAACAATTCTCTGAAGCTTTCAGTTAGCTTTGTATTATATTTCACATTTCAGTGAAATACATTTATCATAATTACTTTTTAACTCTCTGCAATATTTCACATTTAGGGAGTAAAATTTCCTATTCTCCTTTCGCCCTTCATGACCATCCCATCCACACCGTAAAGGAAAAAACACACCTGCAGGGTATACGCAATGTAAATATGTATACATTAAATGAAAGTGAAAGTGAAATGAGTAGAGTATGAGGGTGGAAAATGTGCAAACTGTGCAAAGTTTTACACAAGCTTTCATAAATTGCTCTTCGGTGTGGTGTCGATTTTTTTCCATCAAGCAAACCAAACAAAAGGAATAAATTACTTTATATGCAACCCAATGTTCTAGTACATAAAACACTTTTTTGTTTTTCCGGATATTTTCAGGATCTAAATGGGTTTAATCAGTGATGATCAGTGAAGAATGCGATGTGCTTATCCGAGTGTTATTCCAATCAGCATTTTTCGATCCGCACGCCAATCTTTTCAACTCGTTACACTTATCTCGCAGACGCGCAACCCTCAGCAGTCAGCAAAGAAATTTTCATCGTATTGCACCTTTTCCGCCTTGATGCACACCCAATTTGGTATTGCCGTATTCCGCTGATCGGAGGATAACGCAATTTCTTTTCCTTCCTTGAGCAACGCTAAATGTCCGCTAGATGGCGATGGGTAGTAAATCTAGCCATTTTATTTTCATTTACTCTGTTACTCACCAATAACTGTGGATAGAATGAGTATTCCCAACACGATGGCGGTGCCAATCGTCGGCACCATCTGCCAGGGGAACTCCTCGACGAAGAGCGTCCCGTTTCCAGTGCCATTGCCACTCACGTTAAAATTATCATTGAAAGCAAAGTAACCGAGTTCCCCGCTCGTAGGCAGCACACTCTCCACCAGCGACTCATTGTTCTCCATGCGATAGAGAACGTTGCTCGATGACTCCATCGAGAGGACGATCTGCCGCAGGAGTTCGTCGTCCATCTCCGTGGTGGTTGCGGCGGTTACGCTGGCGGTGGTGAAGAGGCGGCTGGTGACTTCGCCGAGATCGTTGTGGCGATGTGCGGTCGATCCGACGATCAGCGATCGATGCGGTTGCTCGTAGCCGGCCATGTCGCCGGACGTTATCGCCGCCAGCGGCCGCCACAGATGATGCAGCTTAATGTACTCCATTTTAATTACGCCACACCATGATCTATGTCTGTCAAATAAAAACACACCACGCTTGGATTACAACAAATACGCCATCGTCAACAGATCAACAAAGAGTCGACATGTCTAAAAGATCACCGAGTGATAAATCGTCAAGAGATGAAATTAAAACTGTCAGCGTGAAAGCCGTGAAAAATTGGGGCCAAGATCATTTATTATTAGCATTTCTTGAATTTGTATGCTTGGTTGCCTACAGTGTAAGCAAAACAAATGAATGTTATTGCTGTTTTTCTGTGTCCGCCGTCTTTTTTTTTCTCCCAACCACTTTATTTCTATTGCGAAAATGTTGCCTTTGCTTGTGTCGCTTTTCTCTTCACTTCGTTTTAATCGAGTTGCTTTTTCCATGCTGCCCCCATGCGTTCGCAAGCAATATACAAACCGAAACCTTACCCAACTACAACTGTGCACTCGCAAATTCACATTGAGCCTTTGAAAAGGAGCATCGATTTAAAGCAGATACAAACAAATCGTTTTAATTTCTTGCGCCAAGCGCCAGAATCCCAAAATCCGCAATTTAGATTAAATTACGAAACTTAATGAAAGCAAACAATTCGAATTAAGCACTTCCACACATCACTCAAAATCGAATATATAAATTGTTTCAGTTTCAGAGTGAAGCGTGTGAACCCCGCCATCCGCCACTATATCAATTTGTGCATGCAATTTCATTAACGATGCCATTTATTACACATTGCATTATGCAGGAGTGGAGCAATGGCACTTGAATCTACTAAATTGAGAAAGTTATTATTTCCAACATTGCGGGGGGCGCCGTCGCCGAGGAAATTTGCCTTATATTTCATCCGTTTCTGGCGGGCATGCGAGGCATACAGTCTAAACAGAACACTAACAAGTTCATTTCATGATTTCGTTCACTATTAAATCTAATTAAATTGCCAAACAAACGTTACAGTGTTTGTTTAATTGCACAAACCGGCTATACACTGAACTAATAGAATTAATACACCCCAGCATGCATATGAGAAACATATGAGAAACTGTAAAATAGATTGTACAGTGCTGCTTCAACAATATTTAATATCGTCCAGCGCGATCATGGTGGGGACATGATCGGGGATTAGAGCTTATTGCCCCCACACGCGCTTAAAAGGGTTAGGGTTAGCTTGGTTTAAATTAATATCACCTTTGATGATAATAAAATTATACAGAAATAAACCCTCTAAATCCGAGCTTAGTAACTATACTATAAAGGTTTGCCTAAGTCTATAAAAAGACAAAACAAATAAAAATAGTGCGACATATAAAACTATAATAAGGACAGTTGCAAGTTACTATACAGGGTGTGTATAGATTCTCGGATAATAATAACACAGCGTAGTTCTTGGGCTAATTATGAAACGGAAAGTTTAATTCAAATATGTTCAGAGAGTCTACGTTTGCCAGTGAGAAGCAATCAAAGAAATAGAAGTTCGGCAATACCGCATTACAAATTCCAATATTTAAAACTTATATTTTATAATTGCTATGGAAGCAATAGATTTCAACTGTGAGAAGGTGACAAGTGACATAAATAGGTTAAATGCTTGGATGAATTAGCACAATGAATTACATAAGCGCCAGACTGGAGTACATATCAGCATATTCTTTGGTAATTTTGTGTTTTTATTTTCGTAATCCATGACTTTATAATACTTTTTTTTATTCTCAGAAACTCTGACAATGGCCACAGGCCGATACATGTTAAGGCTCAATAAACTCTGTATCCATTCACGAGAATAAAATAAAGTATTATATTCTATGGTCGTAGACATTTTCAAAATTATGCAAAATATTATCAAATGTCCGTAAAATGAATTCAAATTACTCATGACAAATGTAATGCATTTTTGTTTAAACACTGTGAAACCATGGAATCCTTAAATTATCTAAGTATTAAATGTAACATTTTAGTATGCATCTGAAATCTAGCTAAATGTAACTTTAGGGAGTTTTTTATTACAGTCATTTTTATTTAAAACAAATAAAATGCATGTACATTTACAAAGTTAACTTTGGAACTTTGAGCTCTTGGGGAGCGCAAACGAAAAGCCTCCAAACATTTTTGAATTAAGCTTTTACTATGAGAATTCGCCCAAGAATCGCGCTGTGTAATTATTATCCGCGAATTTATACACACCCTGTATAAAACTACAATAAAAACAGTTGCAAGTTATAGTGCACATTGTTATTGTCACGGATGGCATCAGTTGGGATCTTGGCATTGATTAAATGGAATGTTCTAATTTAGATAATGGCTGATATTTTGCTCAACTAAGAAAATACTTTTTCGTTATGTTTTTGAGAACTAAACAAAGAATGGATATGTTAATGCATGTGTATAGTGCTAGTGTAGATAAGTGCGGATAACAAGCAAACTCCGCAAGTCTGCAGTGAGTAGCTAAAACGGATGATGGCAGAGTGCCAAGTGTGACTATAAAGCCAGTGGGGTGGCAGGGTTCACAGACACACAGGTCATAAAGACGCTTGATTGATTGTCGGTGACATGCATAGTGTAATTAAAATGATAAAATCTACGAAATTGGGAAAATGTCAAGCATGAAAATTATGAAATTTATTGGCTTTTGATATTTACTTATAGTACAGGAGATATAGGTTTTTTTCACATACTAAAACTCTACAAAAATCTGAGCATGAAAATGGTTTTTTTTTTTCTTGCACAATGTTTCAAATACAGAAACACATTCCCGGCGCCTCCACAAACGTGTTTTTGGTAAAACATATGTTGATTACTGAATGAATTTTTTAACCTTTTGTACATGCAATAGCATCGCTGGAAAGGGCATTATGTTTGCCAACTTACCACGATAAAAATTATTTCACAGTTATGTAAATTTATGTGTTATTCTCTGATTGAAAATTGCCAATTATTTTTTCAAAATTATTTTCTGTTTCCAATTTTCTCTTGCCAATTAGCGGCATGTATTTGATTGTTGTTGAACCTTACATGCACTGTGAAATATATCAAATTAAAGGAAATTACACGCTCTTTCAAACGATTCTATTTTCATAATTGTGGTAGTTTTCATTTTCGAGTTATTGGGCGTTTTGTAAAGAAAATCACGTTGTTGTAAAAAAACCTAAAAGAAGCGATATCTTGGAAACTAAGGTCAAACGTCCGATAGTATTGAACATTTTAGACATTTAGACAATAAATTCAATGTAGAATATACTCTTTTCTTGCGTGCAGTCTTAATTGAACCACTTTGTAAATAAAAGGCAACGTTTGTTTATAATTTGCATCTTTATATGTTTGTTGACCTCAAATTCACAGTTTTAGTCCGATAAATATTAAATTTGGTTCATTGATAGATAATACTCAGGAAAAAAACATTGGTTATGTTTCGATCTCTCGATTTGATACTCCGCCCTTTCGGCAATTCGTGTCTGTGGAGGCGCCGGGATAAGTAATGTTTGGTACATAAAAAATAGCTTATCTGGAGTCTGGGGGGGCAGAAGTCAAGTGATGATAAATAAATGAAATACCGCAAAAGATCGCTCGCGATACCAAAAACTTTCCTCTTGACGGTTTACCCAGAATTCCGCGTCCTCCGGCGGTCCGGCCCCCGGAAGTTTGAATGCTTGACCAAGTGCGGTTTGAAACTTTTCCACCGCAAGATGAATTTCCGAAACTGACAAGGAATCCCAACCTATCATAAAATGACGTCAAAGTTGAAAAGAAGCAAAATGTTCTGCTGAATGGTGATGAAGAAATATTTCGGAGATTGTTAGGGCCTTAGGGGTGTTTTTTTGCGCATAGTTAAGGCTTTTGCCGGCGGGCCATGAAGACGGCGGACATTTGTTGCTTTATGCTGATGCGCGCATAAAACGCGCGATAAAAGCACAAAGCACGAACAATGATGATACAGGCATGACAGAAGGGGAGAGGGAATGAAGAATGAGGATTTGTTTGGTGTGGAGTTGTGGACACACCGGATTGACATGTTGGACACATTGTGGAATTCCACCAAAACTTTGCAGCCTTTGAATCAATATCCCAAATCCCAACTGTTGTGAGGGGGTGGAGGGTAATACTCACATTGAATCAATTACATTTTTAACGAGTCCCTCCAAATCCGTTCAGCATCAGACACATAATTTCGGGATTAAATTAAGAACTCATTTCGTTCGCTTTGTGCACTTGTGTTTGTTTTAACACAACAAAAAAAAGCCAAGACTTCCGATGTTGGTCCAGAGCGGCGAAAATGTACACCCCCTTTTCGGCGTTGTTCTGTTTACGATGTCGGTGTGTCGAGTGTCGGGTGGCGGCAGCGATTGCCGAAACGCGTCGGGTACGTGCGCCAAACGCCAACTGAGCAGTGAATACTGCCGCCACTGCCGCCAATGCCGCCGCCGCCGCCGCCGCGCGTGCAAAAACGTGCGCGCGAGACGCACCCCCTTCTTCTCGACCGCTCCACCTGGGACGAGCTGAGGCGCGTAAAAGAATACAACACGACACAGAGTTGGGAAGCGAAAAAAAGGCGCAAAAAAGAGCAGGGGGCAGAGCGAACGAAGAAAAGTGAATAAAGGAGGCTGGGGTTGGGGGTGGATTGCATGTGCTTAACTCCTAGCGCTCCCCATCGTTAAGCGGTTCACTGTGGCGGACCGGCGATTTAAATTTGCATTTTTAATTATAAACTGCGCACCTATCCATAGTGGTTGTCAATAATACCTATAGGTAGAATAGCCAGCTGACGTCATATTTCCTACCGCCATCGCAACCGCCACCAGACGAGCTTTATCGGTGGTGGGAGAGCGCCATGACGTCATTTCGTGCAAAGTTCGGCAGTTCGACCGTTCCCCGAGGCGAGCAGCCTCCTATACCATCAGGAACGCCAGCGGACACCATCATTGCCACCTCCACCTCCCCCACGCGCACAGGTTGCCACAACCACCGAAAACAATTCTATTACCTCATTACGTCCGGTGCCAAAATGTGACATAGGTGCGATAATGGATACGAGGTCACGACTTTATAAAACCGCCTTCCGTGTCTCGTTACCGTGTAACTCGTTAAGGATTTAGCTTCACGTAGGTTGATCGCTAATGGCGGCCAGGCACAACTTATTAAGTTTCACCCTTAGGCACGAAACTACTGCATTATTAACACACAACACACTGTATAAAGTACACTTATTTATGTGCATGCATGTATATTGGGTTGCATCTTTAGAGATGAAATACAACAAGAGGATAGAAATTTATTGTACAAACTGGAAAGTTGGTCTCAGGTGTGATTTCGTACCGATTTACCCCTGGGGCCCTGCGGGTCGTCGTGCACACTTTTACCCAGTTAAGGAAATTGCAAATTGAAGCACCTGCAACACCTGTTTGCGTGTGAGTGTTGATGCTAAACTTTACTTTACCCAGCGAACCAACGCGACAGTTAAAATATTTACACCATTGACGTCGCCAAGATAAAGATTACAATTAATACCATTTGTCACTCTGTTGTGGCTGTCGTTTCCTGTTGTTCCACTCGCGGAGTGGATGATAACGGTTGACATTTTGCGCATGAGTGCATTGACAATCGTTGCCGCAACCGCACCTGATTGGCATCGGGTGCGATGGCTGAGTGAAGGAGGGAACTCATTTGCGAGTCAAATCTAACGAGTCTTGAAACTATCGATCTCCCCCCGTTCGTCCACGGTCGAGGACACACGGCAAGCAAACAGCACAACAGTCAGATGTCCCAAGTAGCCCAAGTATCAATCACAGTGCCACGTGCCACCTGCCACGTAACGAGACTGTATATTTGGTTGCATACATTACATATATTCTTCTTCTAGAGTAGGACTAGGACGACTAGGACTAGAGTATATTTTGAAAGGTCACGTGTCAAATGATATGCATCTGAAATTTCACTCTCCCGTCGTTCATAATTTAATTTTCTTGCTTTCCTGGATGCTTTCTGCTGGGAGTATGTATGCGTGGGTAGCCGACTCTGCGAAATTGGTAATGTTATATGTAGACCCAATTGACGCATGAGTGTAGTAACACAGCAGTTAAAGGCAGATGAAGGCTGATGTGAGGACCAACCCACAACCCAAGAATAATGCACAAGACAATTCCGTATTGCTTCATCAAACACAGCGATGTAATTAATTTCGTAAAACGATGTTTTCTGGCCGTTTTTTTTTTGTACTAAACGACTAATAACTCAAAAATGAGAACATGTTTGATATATTTCACAGTGCATGTAAGATGCAACTACAATCAAATAAATACCGCTCATTGGCAAAAGAAGCAACAATTTATTTTTGAAGAAATAATTTGCATTTTCAATTAACAATAACTCATAAAGTTGCAAAATTGTGAAATAGTTTTTATCGTGGTAAGTTGGCAAATTCCGTGCCCTTTCCAACGATGCTATTGCTTGTACAAAATGTTAACAAATTATTTACCTAATCAACAAATGGATCACCAAAAACACGTTCGGGAGACGAATGTGTTTCTCAATTTGAAACTTTGTGCAAGAAAAAAACGCATTTTGCATGATCAGATTTTTCATTTCATGGATAGAAAAAGCTGTTAAAAACCTGATATAACTTTCCATAGCAGAATGTTCTCTGAATTTGCCATTTTAATGTTCACTTTGGAGTGTTTTATCTCAATAAATTTCATTCGATTCATTCGAAGTAAAAAGGAAAACAATCTCAAATCGAGTAGAAGCTGCAATGTATCATACAATTTATATACCTGGTTGCCTGCCAGTTGTGTGGTTGTGGCTTTCCAATCTTGTAGTATAATAAATCAACCCTCACCCCCTGCATTACTGAGATTAAAAATCCCAGATTTTTTCTCTTCTAATTTCTCGCCTCGCACAATTAGATGCTTTTAACTTTTAGCTTTTAAAAATCCCGTACTCCCAATTCGCAAAAGATACATGGATCGCGTATTTGGGAAGTTTGAGCGGCGAATTTAATTGCTTCGCTTCGTTTCGAGTTAGTATCATTGTCACAACGATCTCGACTGTGGCAGTGGCAGTGCATTTAAGGTCCTTTCAGGTGGTAGCCCGGCCCGTGCGTGTATTGAAACTTAATTGGATTTTTGTCTCCCTGCGATCCCGAGCGCTCTGTTTACTCAACCCACCATCGAGCAAGAGAAAGTTGAACGTTTCTCCTTGTTCCTTGACGACTTGACGATTTAATTCAATTGCGGAAGGTAAAGTAACCCTGAATCAATTCCAATTCCTTCCAATTGAAGCGGCCATCTTGTTTAAGCATTAAAAAACAGTTTAGGATAATCAACAGGGTGAATAATGTCGTGGACGATTATGCCCATGTTTGTCTTCGCTGTATCTTTTCATATTCGCCGCCACCGTAAAATGTTTCTTACGGTTCTTACGCCTGGCTCACACATTGCAACATACTACATGTGATATACTTCGATTATTGTGGCTTTTATTAGCCACCACTTCGTTGATTCTCGATTGTCTTGACTCTTGACAAGATGGCCGCAGCGCCGTCAAGATTCGACGAAAAAACGCGACAGTGTCGCATGGTCGCACACGAAGGGGAAACTTTTTCAATCTGCGTGGCTTTTATTCAATGCGTTAGTCGAGTTTAAGAAGACAGAAGAAAAGTAATTTCCTATAGGCGTAGCAACGCTGGCTGAATGATGTTAACTTTACGCTCGGCGTGTTTCCATCATCATTCGTGATTTCCACTCGTTGTTTAGCTTAAACTTTGCATTTAGTATAGCAGTATACGCTTGCCGCTACATTTGCACACAAAACGCTTTTGCTGTCAAAGTACATTTTGTCACAAGATGTTGTAGTGTGACATCACACATACAAATTATGTCCAATGGCTTGCTGAGGGAATGCTTTATTCTGATTGGTTCTCTCAAGGTAATTTCTGTTTTGCGGCTACTAATCCTTTATTCTTATCTTCCGAAGTGACTGAACGAAGCAAGTTTTGATTTTCCAGCTATAACGTGCCTTAACAACAACGAGATAACGAGGAAAGCATCGAAATATCATAGAACTACGTTTATTTTTCTCACTCACTAACGTAACTAACAGTCAGTGCAGCCAACATGTGTTTGGTGAAAACTGAACTCCCCTAAGCGATTTGCCACCCCTTGGGAGGCTTCAAAATAGCATTGTAGAATAGATTCTAGACCCTAAACAATTGTAATTTGCAAATTGTGCGGGAAATTGTGGAAATTAATGAAGCCAGCACAGGAGCGGAGATGTGAAAGGGTTGAGTTCGAAAATGATTAGCTGCCTCGGCAATGTTGTATAATGGCTTTTCCATTTGATTGTGCAGACTCTAAATTACCTTGCGATCTGAAATAGGAAATTAAAGGGATTAAAACAAGAAATTAAAGCAAAAGCACAAAGGAAAACTAACGGCAAACAACACAATGTGAAAAAGAAGCGCTGAAACGGTAAAAAAAAGTAAACATTTCCTAATGAGCTTCCTCTTTACGTCGCGTCGCAATCTTTTAAGAAGGGCACACCGATTGGTAGCGCCACCAAAGCTGAAATGTCTGAGCGGCAAATTCGATGTTGGAGAAAATGCAGTTGAGTAGACAGAAGATGTGAGCGAGGTAGCGAGGAGAGAGGGCTGCAAACGATCGCAAGTGTACTGAAGCATGAACTGGAGATAAATCTATACATAGAACCATCCCTTGGAGTCATGGAGTCTTGGACGTTGGACTTACACTAAAATCAATAAATATGCTCGATCATAAAGAACAAAAATAACATATGAGAATGATTCCATTTTTCTTTGCTTTGTGAAATTGTGAGTTTGTAAATAACTGTCATCGCATGTGCAATGTGCATATCATGCATATTCCTCTGATTTGTGGCATGTGCAGCGCCTCCGCCTCCGCGATTTGCGGCTGAATGGAGTCGTCCCGTATGCCTGCAACCAAAGGCGTACACGTGGCTGACATTATACAATCGAGTGCACTTTCAACGAAAATTAATAGAGCACACTAATGTTGACATGGCGGCAACACGAGTCACACGACGGAGTCAAATCTTTAAATCTCAACTCTCAAGAGTGAAGAGCCGCAACTTACCCTGAAGTGCAATATACCTATGTTACTAGTATTGTAGTCACTCCTAAAAGTCAGAAGTCACGAACTGCACCTTATTTATATGTGTTATTTGCCAAGAGGGTTGATTTCGTGTGATTCCCCGCGGACACAAAAAAATACAAGACGAGCAGGAGCAAAATATCCGTAGGGCTTCAATCTCCTGCTGCTCTTGTAGTTGTAGTCTTGGCAGCAACAGTTTCATTTTTCCTGCAAATCCAACAAGTCCACAGCGACGGTCAACAATACTAAGAAACAGAAATTACGTGCGCCGCGCCGGCTCGGGCACATAAATGATGAAATGATAAAAAGCAAAAGCGGCAACTCGGCAAGCACTGCGTGCAGGGGTGGCTCATATTGTTAGGCAGTTTCTTTTTCCAGCGACAAGGACGAGGACAAGGACGAAGGACGTATACGCCGTTTTTCATTCGCAGCGGGCGCATTGTGCTATCAACTATCAACAGTTGGGACGTTGCGAATAATTACGGTGGACGGTGCATAACACATTTTGAACAAACAAGCAGTTAGTTGAGCATGTGCTTTTGATATACAATCGTTATCTCTTTCTAGAAATCCTCGCTTACTGCCACTGGACGTACACTTTACCTGCTGGCCTGCTGTTATTGTATATATTGGGCGACGGTTGTTGAGACAACAGTGAACAAACACCCTATACATTACTAACATTACTCTCCTATACGTACTCTAACAATAGACCATGGAAGATGTTTCGCTTGTCAGTAGTGTGTGTTAATGGAGTCTTTTTGTTTCAAAAAGTGCACATCAAATTGTTCTCAGTAACACAGTAACAATAGTATTGTGTGTTTAATGTTCATTAAAAGTTGCATGTGCAAAATTACCAACAATTTTACAATTGTTGCTAATTGTGTAATTGTTAGCGCAGTCCGCTGGGGAAATGCACAAAGCACAAGTTGTTATACAGAGATCATTAACAAGAGTAACAAATTTCATTACAAATTTAAATTAGATCGGTACAAAACTAGCGCGGGCTAGTTATAAACGGATATAGTATTGTCGAATGGGAATGAGCCACTTAAGGAGCAGACGCGTCAATTCGCAGTAAACCGATCTCCATTAGGATTTAAAAGTCGCGCAAGTTCTGATGGAGACGATTGTATACCATTTTGTTTTAAAATAGCACACACGAGCGACATCTATCGTAGGGATTATGAAACTCGAATAATGCAAAACTGTAAACTGTAAAGTTGGTTGAATACATAGCTATTTATTTATTATTATTATTTAAGTATTATAAAGTAAATTAAAACTAAATTAGCGCCGTTTAAAGCCGTACTTTTTGCGCTCATAGAACAAATCAGTCTTGGAGCTGCCCAGGTTAACAATTTTCGGACATCCATCTCGATCCTTTTCCTGTATGGTGCACTCTTTGCAATAATAAGCATCTGAAACACCTGGTCCACCGCAAATAACGCATCGCCCTTGATACGATCCATAATTGCATTCATCGCAAATGCGAACAAGAGTGCAGGGGCGCACATACGAGTCGCAAATCACACATTTTCCATCGCATTTTTCACATAATCGACCTATTGCAACGCCGGGTTGTTTACGGCAAAAAATCAAATCTGGATGATGCTTAGCCATGTTAAATAATATCTAGAACTCAAACGTGGGTTGATACAGAAAAAATAGTTTTTAAAAGTTGATATGTTACCTGTTTATTTATGGAAGAGAACTACAAATTTACAAAACTTTTAGTTTGAGCAGCTTTGAGGCTCGCTCTCGGTTTGTAACCTCTAAAAGAAACGTCTTGACTGGCGCGTTCCGACGAATACGGCGAATGCGCATGCGCGTGCAACGCACCAACGAATAGGTTCGGAGCCTAAATAACGGGGCGCACCCGCACCGGTGTCCGGTGAATAGAGAAGAGACACTTCCATTCTTTCTTATAATAAATTATTATTAAACTATTTGTTCCTGTGGATTAGAGCAATAGATTGAAAATGAGTGTAACATCATTCATAACAGTAAAAAACGTAACACACATCGATTTAATCGACGAACTCCGGTTGTTCATCAAAGCAACAACAACAAAAACGAAGATAACAACTGTGGAGCTCACCAAATCATGTCTTTTCCTCCTGAAACATTTGCCAGCCAGCCGATCGGCGGCGTTGCACTACTTGAAATCAGTTTTTGATACAGTAGCACTGAATCATATCATTCGAGTTGAAGTAAGTTAAATTACAAAACAATATCAACTGAATACAACGTATCATTCAAATTCTTTAATTACAGAAGGAGATGAGCACTGGGAAGTCTGCACCTCCTAATGAGTATGATGAGCAGATCATAAACGACGTCTACACGTTGCTTATCAATTTTGTATCAACCAATGGTGAAGCCTGGGCGCCAATTATCAGCACATGGTCTTTAGAGCTACTGGGTGAGATATCCAGTCATTATGCAGGTCGGGCATGTGTAAATGGTCTGAATGAATCCCTGCAGCTATGGATGAACTGCCGCTCGACCAAAACGCTCATAGACATCACCACACAATGTCTCACATGTTTGATGCATTCAAACACAGAAGCATGCATCAGTGCATTGCTGGATACTTCTGTGAAGCATTCGCCGCACTTTGACTGGGTGGTAGCGCACGTTGGGAGTTGCTTTCCGCAGACGGTTATTGAACGCGTGCTCTTCTGCGGGCTGAAAGACTACTGCGATAATAAAACGTATCGACAGGGTAGCCAATCGCCGAAAATCAAATCTGTCGTAGGTATTGTCGGCCACTTGGCTACCAATCATCCAGGCAACATTCAAAAAGCCCTGCTAGATTTGTTCAAGTCCTGTTTGGATGACCAAACAACATGCCCGACAGATATCTATCGCAGAGGAACCGTCCCGTTTCTCATTCAGATCTTCACGTTGTCCGACACCATGTTGAATGCAATCAGTGACAAGATCAAGGATCATTTAACTGTGCACGCTATTACGAAGCTATACAACATGAAGAATGATTGGTTCAAGTATTTCGGGTCGATGGAAACGCTGCAGGACATTATGGTGCGCTTGATTATGAAGTGTGCGAAGGGTGGTGAGCACATTATCGAGCTGTTGCTCAAATGCATCGCACTGAGCAAACGCGGCAAGGCGCGAAGTAAACACGAAGACATCAGCAATTGGACGCGAGAGATGCTCGAGTGCGTGTTGGAGGAGGTAGACTACAAGGTGCGATTTCACAGCAGTAATCACATGATGCCCGCGGTCTTTCTTAACTCGCTAATCTACGACATTGATTACGTCCATAAACTGCTTCTGAATGACGATGATTTAAGCGCACAGACTGCTGCAAGACTGATTATTTACATTGGGGTTGTAAACCCGCCGTTGTTGATTCAGGCGTTGTCTTACTTGCTTCTCAACGCAAAACATCCCTCGCAACTGGCATATCTGGTGCGGATACTGAACAATGAGTTGATCAGCAAGAATCAGTCACCGTTTGCTGAGAAAGGTGGACATTTCTCGATTGTTCTACAGCATATTCTCGACAAGGATTTCGTGCGCATGAAGGGATGTACTACTGATACAGAGTATGAGAAGTTTGAGCAGATGTGGAGCAATATTCTATTGCTTTTGAAGTGGGAAAAGACTAATAGCATATTCATGTTGAAGTCCAAGTGTGTTTCAAAGGGGATCGAGTATAATTTGACTGAATTAACGGGGATCTTTCGCAATAAAGTGTTGAGCGTTAAGTGTTCGCACATGTTGTGCGAGGTTTTAGATCTGCTGGACATTCCGAATGCGAATAGCTTTCAAATGCCTGTGCAGGTGACGCTGAACTATGTCAATGGGGCAGTGAATTACTTCTTTTTATGTTGCGGCGAAACTGGTATGAAATCGTGTGCAGTTTTTATGCATTTATTTAGTGATTCTGTTTACAGACGAGTTGCGACGCATCATGGGCTTTAAGAAAGCCAGGAGTATCTTGAAAAAGCTCTGTTTGCATTCAAAAATATCGAGAAATCTGGCACTGCGGCAATTGTTGGAGCGGGCGTTGTTTTCTAACGATGCAAAGTTATTTGGAGCGAAATTAAAGCCAGAAGAGGATCCAGCCGATGCTACCAAAGATCTAATAACTGAGAATAAAAAGATAGTAGGGCTTTGTTTAGTTGGCATTTGCTTCTATAGATCTTGAGATGCTCTTTTGTTGCAGAGTAAAACAATTGCTTTGTCCAAGCATTCCTCGGCGTTCAATGGCGGCGTGATTGGCAGCGGTAAACGAACATCGGTCAGTTTATATAAACTTCCAGTGGATTTAGTCGCGGGTAACTCGGAACAATTGATAACAACGATTAAAGAATCCTGCGCAGTGGCTGGCGACCAAGAGATGATTCTGGAGAGCTTGACGCTGATCTCGTTGACGCTGGTACAGCTAGTCAGCCCGGATGTAATGTACAATGGGCTGCCATGGCTCGAAGAAGATTTCTCCAAAGTGACCATAGAAAGGGATTTGCTCATTCGGCGTTTGTTTAACAATATCCCACTGCTGTGGGACCTGCTGAACTTGGTAGCGCAGCATCGTCCATCGCTGTGCTATTGCTCCGTTTTGCTTCGAGCGTTGACAGCCACGCTGATTCATCAGTGGACCAGTATGGGCGATCAAAGCAAGTCAACGGGGACCGAGAGTTATAAGGATTTGATGGACACCACCATTGGCGTGTTGGACATGATGGCGCTGGGGCAGTTGCTGCCTGCACCGTTGTGCAATGTGCGCGATGTCATTCCACACCTCAATTCAAACGAGGTAAAATTAGTACAAAACCAAAAAAATTGCCTTCGAATTCAGCTTATGTTTTGCAGATTGTATCCATTCTGCGCGAGTGCATCTGGTGTTTCATGCGCGATAATGTGCCTTCGCCAGCGTTGTTCGAGAAGGACCCCAATGGTTTGCTTTGGCGCGATCCGACACATACTCGCCCCGATGATGTTTACACGAAAACGCTGCGTACGATTATGCAGCGTAATATTAGTACTGTCGGGCATTTGTATTCGCAAATGTTTATAACGGTTAATAATTAAAAAATTCTTCCCAAGTATGGCCCAAATGATGACCACATACCAAATTTCAGCAAGATTAAAGGAAGTGTCACGATATGAAAATGTAACGCAACTTCGCAATTGAAGACAATATCAAACAAAGAACAGTCATTCCAAGAAACAGTACTTGTAAAATTCAAAGAAATGGAACGGTCGCGCACTAATTGAAAAATCATGTTCATTGGCCCAGACCCGTCAAGCGGCGATCAATTACGCATAAGATTTATACACAAATCGACGAAGACGCGACAAATCAGAGAAGGGCCTGAACTTGGCGACCGCGGGGTCAGAGGTAACGGAATCTAGAAGATCTAGCCAATCGCCACAAGCGATCGCCCAGAAAAAGTCTCACTCCAGGCGAGAAAAATCATAATTATCATCCCACCGTGAAGAGGGGCATGACCATCACCTATAAAAACCGCTAATTGGAACGATCGAGGTTCAACCATCATCAGCAGTTCCGAAGTGCGTTAAGAACAAAGTGCGACCGGTGAGAAGGGAGCAAGAGACCCAGGAGTGCAAGCGCCTCACTTGAGAATAGATGATTTTAGTAGCTTGAAAAATTTCAATTTTAAAACCGTGAAATTGTGAAAACTGAAAATGCTAAACAACATTTTCTATGTATTAATTAAAATTAACGCAAATGACGCACATATCTCCGCATCGTGCGCACACGCAGCGACGCGACGAATGCGCCTATGCGACAGTCGCGCGAGCTCGCGGCAGTGTGCGGTGTGCATAACTTGATTGCGCCTATTGATTACGAACGGCTTCATTAATTCACTCGCTATTCGCCATACGTACTCGTTTATCACATTTTTTACCCGCGCTTGCTGCATTTTATTGCTTCATTTCGGCGTGTGCGCGCACACCATGCCATCACCCATGCGCAAGACGACGAAGCGTCTTAGAGACATTTTTATTCGTCAACAATGAAGTGCGCTCGAGGCACGTATGCGGCGAATATGAGAGATATGCCCATGCCACGTTACTCACGTGTGCAATGCGTGTGTGCCGAAGATATAGGAGCATAAGCGGCTTAGAAACGCGCCGCGACAGCCTCTCATAATTTATGCAAATGCGAATGAGATAAATCCTAAGCCTCGATAAGGAGCAAAATGAGGAGAGCAACGACTGTAATGTATTGTAATAATGCATGATATCAGTACCAAGTGTTGCATAAAATGCACAATTATAGCACCAACTTATTCGTATAGACAAGCTGTACTTACACTTAAATATGATAAGTTTTATGCTCTTGTTATGAAATCAAAAACGGAACGTCGAATTTCCTAATGTAATATTCACACATAATGTTAAATACAGAGTGAGTTGAAGCACACTGCAATTTTGCGATCAGTGAATCAAACATTTTAATACATTTTTTTTTCAATATATCTTCGGTTGGGTTTACCTGTGGGGTTAAACATTTTTAATTTAATTTGATAAATTAACAATAGAGAACATTTTCGCAAATTTCGTGAATATTTGTATCCATATTTGTATCATTGTATCCATTCATTTTCTAATTGGAAACAGTTAAATTTTAGAAGGCTTC
>JARJDQ010026192.1:0-10375 GCA_030264215.1 Geostiba sp. GC000077
ACTCCCTTGCCAGTTACTTATCTGGGGATATATTTTTAAATTATAGCCAACTGCTGCTGGGCGCGAAATTCAAAATTTGATCACGTGGTAATCAGACATTTATGAAGACCCTGTACATATTTAATACGTACGTACTATAATTATTCCAAATTATGTTAATCACAGGTTTTCTGTACAATTACAACGTACAACCGAATATGAACAACTTTTGTACATATCTGAAAATGTTTAAACGAAAAAAATCTAAGATGTGCTGAATAGGTTGTGAGTGTTAAGTATGTATAGAAATAACAAAGTCATATCACCACAACAATATACATACAGATGGAGACATCAAGTCATTGCATCGAGTGATTATCGTTAATATCTGGTCCTGGTCGGTATAATCACATCCGATGCTTATACTGGAGGAACATGACAATTTGTCAATTTGCTTATTGCGCCACTCGTACAAGCGTGGCCAACAGTGTGAGTCCTCTTCGAGAGCAGACCGCAAGATTATAGATAAACGTAATGCGCGCAAATCGGATTAATGTTTTCATTAGCATGTGACGAGCGAGGGTCACGCGTAAAAATGCGCACGCTAATTTTAATTTGGCGACGTCTGACGAAGCCACCTTATTATTATTCAAGCCTGCTCTGCACCAGCTCAATGTACCCTTCAATTATGTCAAGGGAAGAAGAGTTTAATATTCATGTCTGGAGAATCAAGAGAATATGTTAACACTCTGACAATGATTCAATGCGGAAACATAGAGTTGAATTTTGTTTAGAACAAGGCTATGTGTACCTAGTCACCTAGACAGAGAAATTGTCAGAGAAACAAAGTATTATTCTGAATTTGTGAACAAGCATAAGTTATGTATGTCTGGCTCTAATCTAACATCATGAAATTTTAAAATGTAAGAAAGTCAAGTTTACTACTGTTTTCTTTAAGAGTCACAATCTTATCTATGATCCCTTGGCTCCCTTGGAAAGAGGTCATTGTATAGCTAAATAAACAATAAAATATAATGTCAGCAATGTGTATACAGTGTATACAAACATTTTCTTGAACAATGCATTATAAAAACTACATTACATTTTTCCATTTTCCGCTCTGTCGCTCAACGCATAATGATAAATATTTTGCATGTTAAAAAAATGTGGTATTTATTTTTTTTAGCCCTGCGACATCAATTGCCAGTAAGTTAACGCAAAAGGTCTACCAGTAACAGGTGCGGGTTGACGCTGCTATAATAGGCAGCGAAAGATAACAATCGCGTTAGTGAAGCGGCGACAGTGACAACGTCCACAACTTCTGATGAGATTCGTCCTGCGCACGAAGCCACCGAACTTTACAACGCCCACAACAACGACGAAAATATGGAGAATTTCAACTAGCCTGAGAATTCCTGATGCCTTCGAGTTGAATATTTGTGATAGTTTTTTGGGTTGTGAATTAAAGAACATTTGAGAAATCCATCATGGCCGGTGCCGTTTCGAAGGGTAGCAAGGACAACACGCTGGATTATGTTCTTATCCAGCTGGGTGACTTTGGTCGTTATCAGATGCTTATCTTCGTCCTGTTTTGCTTCGCGGTCATCACGCATTCAATGATGCACATCGCGTTCGTCTTTACTTCGAAGAATCCTAGTTATCGGTGAGCTCCGTTTCATGCTTTTTAATTTATGTCCTTTTTATCTTTTTTGTCGAGTCATTTTCTGTACGTCAATATGGAAATGACACAGACGTTGTTTAAACATTTAAACAATTCTTTTATGACCTACAATTAAAGGTATATTATTATACGTTCATGTTTATACATGAACTCCGTGTTTTTAATTGTTTAGCGGAAAATATGTATATGATTTCTGTAAGTATTGTTTTGTTGTCCTGCTTTGGCAGTTGTAACATTCCACAATGTGATAATTCAACTTCCGGAGTCAATGAGTATAATCCAGCATGGCTGACGAATGCCGTGCCGTATACAAATGAGAAGCCCGCCACTTGCCTACGATTCCTGCCCTACAATCAGAGCACGATCGAGCAAGGACATTGTGATTCCGACGACTTCAATCGCGATGTCCTCAACAAATGCGACTACGGATATGTGTACGACACTGAGAAGATTTCCATCGTCAATGATGTATGTATGACACACTATTTCTCTACACTTAGATTTATTAGTTTAAAGGAACAGATAAAGATTTTTTCTTTGATATAAAAAGTTATCAGGTCAATGGAATTGCTACCGCTTTCAATGCCAAATATAATAAAATATTCGCTAAACGTTTCGATTGAATGAAACTAGGTGAAAATTCAGCCTTCAGAATTTGTTCGGTTTCTTGACCAAGTCAATGTCGACTACTGAATATTAATTAATCACATAATCGCACGCCACAAAAAAAATGAAAAACGTGTTTGTTATAGTTTGATATTCATTGTGAAGATAACACATGGAAGTTGACCATCGTGGGGACCATTAACAACATTGGACAGTTTGTTGGTTTACCACTTGCAGGACTTGTATCTGACAGGTATAAAGAATACAATTATAAAACTCCTTCCCATAATTAGAAATCATTAAGTATGCTCGTCTACACGACTCGTTTAAATCTTTAGATATGGCAGAAGAACAACATTAGTTTGGGGAATGGTACTTGGAGGAATGGCAGGTATAATTCGCTCATTTTCCAAAAACTATATAATGTTCGTGTTCTTCGAGTTTTTGGATGCTGCCTTCGGTGCTGGTACATACACATGTGGCTTTATCCTTGGTAAGGAATGATATCCCAAACTTCATATAACTAACCATGTACTGCTTCCAGGTGTTGAGTTAGTAGCTCCGTCAAAACGCGTCCTCAGCGGAACGATCATATCCAGTTGCTATGCTGTTGGAGAAGTGGCTATTGCTCTCTTAGCTTGGTGGATCGTATCCTGGAGGTGAGACTATTCAACCTGAAAATGTACCATTTTTATAAATGCATAATTCATATCATTAACAGGACGTTGATATTAGCATCTTACGTTCCGGCGCTCTTGCTCCTCTCTTACTTGTGGCTCACTCCCGAATCCGTTCGTTGGCTGCTCAGCAAAGGCCGCTTTGACGAAGCCAAAGAAGTCCTGCGTCGTGTTGCCTCGTTCAACAAGAAAACAATCAGTGAAGATGCCCTGGACAAACTCGTCTTGGCCGAGGAAAATGCTCCACGAGATTCTCTCATCAAACTATTGAAATCCCACACACTTCTTTTGCGCTTCATTAATTGTTGCTTCTGTTGGATTACCTGTGCCTTCCTCTTCTACGGTCTCACCTTAAATTCAGTCTCCTTGGCTGCGGGTAACAGTTACGTTGACTTCATCCTGACTTCCTTGGTGGAGATTCCCGCCTACATCGCCACCTGCGTCGTCGTTGATAGAATGGGCAGAAGAATGTCACAATGCTATTCGTTTTTGATCACTGGAATTGCGTCGCTGATCTTTATCTTTGCTAACGATGAAAACTACTATCTGCAATTGTTTGTCTACCTGTTTGGCAAGTTTGGAGCAACTGCGGCGTTCACAATCATCTATATTATTACCAGTGAGGTTTTCCCAACACCGATGAGGCATTCTATGATGGGGGCTTGCTCCATGATTGGAAGGATCGGATCCATGGTGTCTCCACAAATGCCTTTGCTCGTAAGTTCCTACAGGTGGAAACGATTCCTATTCCAACACGAATTACAGCTTTAAAATGATTTCAGGGACAAATCTGGAAACCACTGCCATTGTTACTCTTCGGAATCATGTCTACCATTGCAGGTTTCTTATCTTTACTCTTTCCGGAAACTTTGGACACTAAGCTCCCGGACACCATTGAAGAGGCTGAAAATATAGGAAAGCAAAAGGACCCAGAGCAATAGGTGAAACACTTTTCACATAATGTATACCAAGGCAAATGGCCCAGCGACTGTGATGTTAACATTTATTTTACTTGAAAATACGATTGAACTTTATTATCGCTATTACTAAACAAGATTCTTCTATAGAGATCTATTTCATAAATAAATATTTATTTAAATAATGTAACAACTTGTACAGACATAAATACAATACACTTTTTAATATTATAATTCAAACGATATTCTCTACAGGTTAGACTACAAAAAATAAAGCACACTTCAATGGGGGGTAATAATGATTAATATGGCAATAATCTATGTGCAACATTTTCAATATTTTTAAATGCTAAAGCCTATACTCCCTAGACGTACGGCTCAGACCAGTATTTAATTGTATTCCCTTGTTTTGCCTTCGATCTATACTTTACATCCCTAGGTTTCAAGATACCTTTGTGATTACTGAGCAAACGTGCTGGTGTTAAAATGCTCTTCGAACTTAATCCTGTGCACTCCAGAAAATGTTCATAGGTTGGTTCACTGAGCCGTTTTCTCAAGGCCATCTGATTCTCGTCATTATTCTCCTTCTCGTTGTTGTTCTCCTGCTTCTTTTCAAGACAGTGATTTAAAATTTCAATCGTATTAGCATTCAACTTTGGGAAGTCCAGGTCATTTTGTAGATGATTCTGATTATTATGGTTGTGGCTCACATTTACATTGGGATTCGTGGCTCGAATAATCTCCACCCCGGAATGCTTGTTGATAATATCGGGAAGATCCCTAGAGTGATCAGACTCCAGAGAATCCTTCATATCCTCATGACTGAGTTCCCCGTATTCGTCCATGTCACACTCATCCAACTTAAACTCCTCAAAATTTTGACTCAGATCAAACTCAAAACTCGGGACCATTTCGGGACTCTTAGAATGTTCGTGTGCTTCGTGCCTTTCTAAATTTTGCAGATTCTCAAAACTAGAAAACAACTTCTTATTCAATTTGCCACGTGGCGGCGACTTGGTGGGCGACATTTCGGCGAAGAGTTGCTGATTGTTAAAGGTGGTAATCAGACTGGAGACGGAGGAGCCAATCAGAATCGGTCGTCGCGGATCCAGTTTAGGACTGATCTTGTGTTTGAAGATCTGCGCGTTGATTTTGATATAGTTATCATGGCTTATTATGCGGTCATCTTTCTTGGGAGACTCTGGAGGGGATGCTTCCTCATCGGGAATGATGATTTCCGAAACTTGAGGAAGCTTGGGAATCTCAGGTTCGTGCTTCTGAGGTGTTGTTAGGGGTTCAACTTTCTCGATGATCTTTTCAAACTTTTCGATCTTCTCAGCCTTGGGTGGTTTAGATTTTGTAGGCGATGTTTTCGCCATTTGTATTGTGACCTTCTCCACTGCCTTGGAGGCCACGATATGATCATCTTTATCCAGATCATAGTGCGATTGCTGGACCTGCGTGGTGCTAGTCGGGGGACACGACAGTTTTGGGGAATGAAGAATAACACTGTCTGGAGTGTGCGGAACCTGTGTAACGTTAATCTCAGCAACAACATTCAATTTCTTTGCGGTGGAAACAACCTGGGGAGAATTCATCTGAGCTGTTTGAGCAACCTGTGATAAACTTATGGGAGGCAGGTTCAATTCAGATATTGAACAGTAATCTGGCTCAGAATCAATGCTAGGTGTTGATATCTTCGTGGAACTTTGTATCTTATACTTGGACAATAAATTTGCAGGCTTGGGTGGTAAAGCTGGCGGTGTCCTCAGAATCTTACTCTTTCTAACAATACCTTCGTCGGAAGGACTTTTCAAACCATTTGAACCATTGAGACTAGACGTATCCATATCAACATAGTAGTGACTCTCCTCCTGAGGTGATTTTAGGATCAAAGACTTCTCGCTGCTTTTGCTCAGTATCTGTTCGTAATCATTGCTGTAAATACTTTGAGGTATTTCATAAAAATTAGTCTTCTGAATTGGTGTTTCATAGTAATCAGCCATTTTATGATGAATATTAGCAGCATTTAGTTGCTGGCTAACTTTAATCTCCTGAGGGAGAACTTGCTGAATCTGGGGTTGCTTCAAATCTTCTTCGTCACTGAACTTTACACGCTTCTGAGACTTTCTTTCCAGAGTTGGTGTCTTAGGAGGAGAGTTAATGTTATCTTGAATGTTCTGAAGGAGAATCTGATTCATACACTCCAAAAAGTTAGGATTGGAGTTGGTGTTCACGCGTCGAATATCATCATCTTCAGCATCGCTTGCAGAAGCATACCAATTGTTGGTTTCATTGCTTTCATCCTCAAAGACTTGAATCGTTTCATTAATCTTGCTCTGTTGCTGACAAACTTCCTCTTGCGATGAATCCATCTCCACACCTTGATCATCATTGACCAGAGTGCGTTCATTAGGATCATCGTCATGTGAATCGCCGTCTTTGATCAGTTGATCATGCTTGTCTAAATTGTCTTCGGTCAAGGTCATTTTGGTCTGGAATATGGATTCGATTCGAGTTGATACTTCAGATATCTGAGAGTGCATAGCCGATTCGGGGGGTACTGGTGGTGGGTCAATGTGCTCGTAATCATTGCTGGTATTATCTGAAGAGGGACTAATCTGCTCGTTTCGCATTTTGAGCACTTCATAATAATCCCCGATGGATTTTCGATGCCCAACCCGTTTGCCTCTTTTGGAGCCGTCCTTAGATTTGTTCTTCAAAAACTTCTGTTCCTTGATTTGAGCGATATTGGTGCCTTTTTGTAATTCGGGGGACGATCCATCCTTAGAATCGTTCGAAATGGTTGCATACGTTTCCGAACTACTATCGAGGCTCTCCAGATTCGAAATATTGGAGTCCTGATAATCTGTGAGAACATATTCGGAACTGCTTCCCAATGATTCCAACTTCTGTCCATAATACGCACAATGTTTGCAATAGTTATTCGGTGCATTGTTGGACAAACTGTGGATGTGCTCCCGCTGTCTCTTGATGATCTTATCCTTTTCGGCAAGCTGATGGCTGATGTATTTCTGCTCCTGCCTCAAGCGGGCTTCGAAAATCAAAAGCGCCCGAAGCACCTTGGCCAACTGGTCCTCTCTCAGAAGCTTTTCCGACTGATACTGCGCTTCCTTCTCCTGCAATCTGCGCGTGTATTCGGCCACCAATTGTCGACATCGGCGCGTTTGCAATGTCAACGCGCGCTGGACAATCTCCAGCTCGCTGCGGACGGACGAAATCTCCGACTCCGACGAGGAGACCTAAAAATCAGAAACAACAATTTATAGTTATGCTAATTGCACGCGGCGAGAATGTAACGAATCGAAAGTATTCACCGATCCCAAGCCAAAGGAGACGGAGGAATAAGAGCGCTGACCGCATTCCAACTGCGGCAGAAGCATCGAAACATTATGATGAAGAAAAAATGCGATGAGAGAAGACGCATGGCGAAGAGAGGGCCCCAAATACCAAAGAGTAGAATACAAAAAGAGATAAGCTATGAATTCGGTTAAATGAATTATAAAACGAAGTCGTTTTCACTCGCGTTTATTTTTTGTATCGGAAGTAGGTGTCCCGTTGCAGCATTACCCAATAAAATTTCAAGCATTTCCTGGATCAATAATTTGCCCTCCTTCGTCATTGAAAGTCATTAAAAACGAGTTCTAATTATGCACCGATGCAGCGGACTAGTTCGTGTTTGTTTCAGCTTCATCTTGATGAACGGCATTTTAAGACCCATCAAGTTTGACGTTTGAAGTTCTAAGCTATCCAGTTGTCTCTAGTAATGCATGCAAGTCGCCCCAGGTCGCAGAAAAGAGAAGCAAGCAGGTAAGCAACAGGAAGAAGGTGCGCATGCATGGAAGACGTGCGCTTGGTGAGGTGAAGCCAAAGCTCCGCGGGGCGGGCGCGAAGAACGAAGATATGCAAGGAATGCCGTCCTGTTTAATCAGTTTACATTGTTTCCTTTTCATTTTTAAACAGCGCTATTCAGCATCTAACAAACGGGATGATTCTCAACCTCTAGCGCAAGATGTAAGCAGTAAGCTTCTATAATGGTATCACGGTAACAGGTAACAGGTTGTACTTTGTACACTTCAGTATTCAGTTCAAGTCAATGAAGCATAACTTCATATCCATTTATTACGTGCTCAAAGACGTAAATTTAACGACATGGTTTGCGCACATGGCACATGTTGTTTATGCTGTGTGCAGTCGTGCCAAATGTCGAAAATGCCGAATAACGATCCGCAGCCGAAAACCCACAGACCTACTTTGACTTCTTCGGCTGCGGCTGCGCCACAACAACGAGAAAAAGAAATCATGCGAGAGTGTGATGTGATATCCTCGGTGTGGTAGACGTGGACGTGTAATGATTGAGTGACCGAAATGCGGCAAACAACGCATCCGAATCCGAATCAAGCAACATTCCCACAATGGATATCATCCGAACAATTCCACTTCTACGTACGTAATTTGCAATATATGCGAAACTTGACTTAAGTCAAGTCTGGAACAAATCAAGCAGGTCAAGTTCATTGCTCATCTTTTATGTACATTTTTTTTTTTTGCAACTGACATGTATTTTCAATTTTCGCATATCAGGGACACAAATTACTTCAGAATGGTTTCTACTGCATAATAAGCTTATCAGTGATTTTTTACTTGAACCAAATTGCTTGGCCTTTATTACTTACATCATAGATCAACTTGTTAGCTGTTTTAACACTTTTTACAGCCTAATTTCAAAGAATCGTGACCACCAGCTCGCAGCTCCACAAAATATTTGAAAAGTTCAAACAGTAAAAGCTACAGATTAAGTTCAAGATCGTTCGTTTCGTCCAAAATTAGGCAACTGTCCAAAATCAACACTCAACTCTGATTAATTGAGTTAACATTTATACCAAACAAGAAATCAAAGTTTGCTTAACACGAAAGGGACATTAAAATTAGACATATCATATATGAGTGACAACCATGACTTAAGACTTGACGTGACTTAAAGTTCAATTCTCTACAAAAACCTACACAAACAGATAAAACAATACTAATTCCAAATTAATGTAAAGTATAAATTTAACATTTAAATGTTTCGTCTTGTAGCTCGTGTTAAGTCATAGCAGTCATAGATATTCGAATAAGCAGGCTTAGGCCGGACGGGCCAGAAACTACGTGAATCGAATTTCGGCGACTCGGGTTCGACAATCCTCTCTGCTTGTCGGCAATTCGGCATGTTTCTTTTAAAATGATTTATTGTGACATTTTTATGATTCACGTGATTTCTGGCCCGTCCGGCCTTACAGTCTTCTCAGGCTCGAACGTCCGAAGTAGACTTACGACCAAAGTCAGCAAACTTAAGACTTAAGGCAAAGTGCTGAGCGAGAAAGCCACCGACGAGTAAAGCGCACAGGCACAGCCATAGCACAAACGCAATAAATAATAGCTTCGGCAACACGGCGAACGGACGAACGTTTTGTGTGTCTCTACCAAGGAGTAAAGATTACGAATAATATTTATGTCAGTGGACCATTCCGTCTAACTGCAATGCGCTTTGTTTTCTTCGTCCACACAAACCCAAAAGTACATAATAGTTATTAAAGCATAGGCATACTGCTACTTCTTACAGAAAGCTACTTATTTCCTACCACATTGTTTAATTATGCAAAAAAATTATTTTGCCGCATTGTCACAAAGTCAGTTAAGTCACTTTTGTTGTAATTCTAGGCACTCTTGGCGCTGAAAAGTAGTATCATTGTCATTCCGGTAAATTTCGTTAAACAATGTAAATGTATGCAAATTATTGACGAAGTGGATGGAGGTGCGGGCTGGAAAAACAACGCCAAGCATTGCGATAGCATTGTTAGCCGATAAGAATTTTTAAGTCAATGTGAAAAAAGTGTTGGCAGTTTGGTAGCAACGACCGATATAAATACCTCAATCAACATTAAGTTCCTTCTTTCCTTCATTCCTTCTTTCCTCAACTCAACTCAACGATTATTCATACAATATTTAAGCATTTTGACAACCTCCTTTTTGCTGACATTTTTTGTTGTTACCAATTGAAGCTTGACGTGAATCGCCTGTGAAATCATTGTAACAACTTTGTAAGAAGTTTGTAATAGCGTTAAATTCGATTTTAATGGCACTTTGTCAACGTCTCCTCAACCACTAAGCCTAAGCTCCAAGCATATTCTTAACATGAATGTTACATGGAGTCTGGACAATGATCAACGATGCTCAACGCTTGATGGAACGGTTCATTCCATCATTCCATGCTATTCTATGTTCCATTGTAAATTACTCGGGAGATTTTGTACGCACAAAAAACTATTTCGAACAGAAAAAGAGTCTTATCTACGACCTAGGAGGCAACTAGACGTAGCCGAGAGCTAATTGAAATCCAGAGGCGGTGGTAATAAAGTTAACAAAGTTAAAATTAAAGTTTCAAGGCGATGCGCAAATGAATCGCAAGGTTAATAAACTTACAAGTGATTTCATCATTAATCACATTCCAA
>JARJDQ010026200.1:0-11106 GCA_030264215.1 Geostiba sp. GC000077
TTGAATTTTAAAATAACAAGTTTTAAAATCTATAGTTTTAAACTTGGGACTTATTTGCAAATTCAATATCTCCTACGATATAGCCAGTGGGTCAAAAATTTCAATTGGAATAGGTAAGAAATTAAATAACCTTTAAATCAAGACCTAAATAAAAACAAAAGAATAATTAGAAACAAAGTTGACAAAGAAACTTTATAGCTCTGTATCTCGGCTATGAAGAACAATTTACCTACTTTTTTTCGCTCAATGTACTTCTTTTAATGCCATCTATGAAACCTCCATAGGAATTACGCCATTAATGGGACACCCTGTATTTTACGCAAGAAGGGAAATCAAAATCGCATTGAACGTTGCTTTACAACTATACGCGGAAGCAGATAAAGCTTATCAAATATGTAGTACATAGAATAGTACAAAGAACAGTGGGTGCATCTGTTATCACTGCAATTGCAAGGCAAATAGCGCCATAGCATTGTGAACTATAGAACTATTTCTTGTCGATGCCACAAGCGCATCGTGAGACCGAAATTCCGCGCATTCCTCATCATCATCATCATCGGCGGCGACACATGCGCATGCGTGTGGACTTAAAGCGCTTAAAGGTAAGCCTCCTAGGCATCTGTAGAGCGGCGTTAAAAATAGCGAAGCGTGCAGCGGCTATGCAGTTGAGAGCTCGCATTCTAAGTAAGGTGCGAGGTGCGATACTCGTTGCCTCGTTACTTATTTTTTAAGCCGCGAGCCGCCAGAGAATGTGTCACCTTTTTCCCCAACGCAGTTTTTATATATCCATGCCCCTGCTGTTGCCGTGTGTGCGCTTCCTATACCAATACCATTATAGTCTTACAAACCGGGCAATTATCACGTTCGGATGACTCATTTTACTTCGATAATTAATTTACATTCGTACATGTTCGTACACGCGTAGATGGGCGCATGTATAACCGGAGGTGGCGGTGTTAATGACTTAAGTATGTTATAAAATAGAACTTGTATTTAGCGAGTTAAGTACTTCTAGAATTTACACCCTCGGAGCATTTTTGTTTGGGCTAAATTTAAATTTCTAATCTTTAAGGCCCTTTCCAAGAAAAGAAATGTGTAGACTTTGTAGACAAAAAGTTTACTTCCTTTTCAAGGAAATTACTGGATGTCGTTGTTTTTGGGAGGGTGGATATTACATTTTGGTTGCCTATAATACAAAATTTGTCCCATTTAAGTCAAGGTATATTTCTTCCTAAATACTTTAAGAAACTGCAGGTAATCCCTCAGTTGTGAAACCACCTGAAATACGTCATTTTATTCAGAAATTAATATATTTTGGGGCCACCTAGAGCTTTTTTCAAAATACTAATTTTTTTAAAGAAATGTCAGTGAGTACATAAATATGAGGTAAAATGTTTTATATTGCAATTTCATTGGAATCAACAATAGCAGTAGCCCCATGCTATAATTTATAAGTTATTATACAGGGTCTATATAAATTCGCGAATCATAAGTAGATAGCGCTATTATAGGGCTAAATCTGAAACGAAAAGTTTAATTCAAAAATGTTCTGAGAATCTTCGTTTGGCCTCTCCAAGAGGTCAAAGTTTCAAAGTTAACTTTGTAAATGAACAAGCATTTTATTTGTTTTAAATTAACATTACTGATAAATGCAACAAAGAACTTATCCCCAAAGTTAATAAAATATGAATTCGGCAATGCCTCATTTAATACTCACAGCAATTAAACAAAAATAAATTACCCTTTCTGACGAGTAATCAGATTTAATTTTAGCGAAATGTTTCGAAATGTTTGGTGACAATGTGCATAATTTTTTGAAAATGTCTACCACCATAAAATATGCTGATATGTACTCCAGTTTTCATCTTTTGTAATTCAATAGCTAATTTAGCAAAGCATTTAACCTATTTATGTCACTTGTCACCTTCTCAGAGTTAAAATAAATCTGCTTCCATATAACAATTACAAAATATAAGTTTTTAATATTGGAATTTCTAATGCGGTATTGCCAGATTACTTCCCACGACCAAACGAAGACTCTTAGAACATAATTGAAAATTTGGCCCGCTAATTTAGACACACCCTGTATATAATTTCTCGTTGTGGGCACGACCTAAGCCACTTACCCCTGCTCCTATTCGGAATGAATGGATATTTAAACCCTTTTGGATTTTTATTTCCCTAAATGTATATTTCCAATTTCTGTCATTAAGGGCTTCCAACAGCAAAATACAAATTTGATGCGCACTTCCTTTTCCATCACAGACACGATCGTGGATATCGAATTTAACGTCCCGTCTCGTTTACGAGTTTCCTAATTATTAAGCGCTTCGCCGTCGGATGTTACCACTCAGGACGCTTGGCGAAGGCAGTAAAACGAAATTAGCATACAAAGACATGATGGCGATGGCGATGGCGATGCGGTCCAAATCGTTTTCCCACATTTTCGAACCGCGCAGCGGCAATCGAACCGATGCGCCTGCGTCACAACGTCGCAAGTCGCAACCACACACGGCGCGGCGCTTGATAAATTTATAAATTTCACATTTCATAGTTTCGCATGGTGGCGCCGCCGCTTAAGTGTTGTAAATAATGGCGCATAATGGCTTTGTGGCCGGCGCGCGATTTTACTAGCGGACGTAAACACTAAATTCTCCAAGTGACTCCTAGTTTTGCGTCGTCGTCGTCGTGTGAGCGCCGCGAATGCATGGCGCGCATGGCTTTAATGAAGACGTCCTGGACGCCAGCCAGGAGTCACAGCACACATCATCAGAATGTGTGAAGCGTTATGGATCCTTTTGCTTTTCGGTTGGGGTGTGATGTGGGCAAATACAAAGTAACAAACCGGCCGATTACAAAATTACAAAATTACAAAATTAGTCCTGCCCTGGACGCTGCACGGGAAACAGTGAAACCGAAACAATCGCCGGCGTGTCTGGCATACATTTCCAATCACAAAAAGCGGAACAGGAAATGCAGGACGCACGTGCTTCCTCCGGGAATGCAAACATTTCCAAGCCTCCTCCAACTGCAATGCACTCCATTTAACTTGAGCTTTAATTTTTTTTTTTTTTTGTGTAAAGTTGTAATGAATGAACTTGCTTCTTGTTTAGGTTGGGCGATTCATTCATACAACAGGCCTGAAGAAATATAATTGTAAAAAAGAAGGGTTGGTAGGTACAGTTGAGCGTGACTTATTTCGGGTGCGAGTTATTTAGCGCGGCCAAATGCCGTCGCGGCGGCGCGCAATTAGCCGAAAGCGGCGGGCTAATTGCGGAGGAATTCGCACGGAAATAGAATGCGCAGCCGCCGTGTGGTCGCCCGCCGTCGGGTGCGGCCCCGCGCAGGAAGAAAAGAAAAATTTCCGGCCGCTCGTGAATCATGCGTCTTATGACTTATGACTGGCGACTGCAAGCCACACTTCCCAAGAACTTTGCGCAAAAATTCCTGCTGCGCAAAGCGGATTTAGGTCAGGATAATTGCACTCAATTGCAGACGCAAATTCCTAATTTCTAATACCCTATAACTGTAGGCTAACCTAAAATTTAGTTATACAGGATGCACTAAAATTGATTCACACTGTGGTGACAGTACAAAACAACAAAACTTGTTCTTATAGGGCGGTTGACTAGTCTCGAAATTCTGCTAATGTTGAGAACAAAGTAGGTGACTTTGCATTCATAAATTTATGGGTATAGAGCATTTAGCCATTTAGAAAAATCGACTTATCACAAGTTGAAGTTTTGAATTTTTAAAAGCATTTTGAGGTTAGTAAAAATGAAATAGAGGACTACGTTAAGATATATTCCGTTACCGACCCTCTTTGTGAATAAATTACACTGAACCATATTCATATTCTTTTAGTTTTAAAGATATTATTTTTTTTGGAAGGTATTTAAAAACTATTCCTCCATTTTTTGTTCAAAATATATTTCTGTCCACAAAATATAAAAATATTAATAATGGAAAATACAAAACGTTGTCCTTAGTCATACCTCCTTCAATTATCGCTGTTTATTCCGCACTTTAATCGATTAGATATTAGATTAAAGTTGCACTTGTTAAGGAGTTGAGTCGAAAAAGGCAAAACCACGTCAAAGATGCAAATTTCCCGCGTACTTTTAACATTTTGTGTTTCAGTGTGTGTTGAGTACAAAGTCTATATTTTTCATCGCTGCGACTGAGTAACCTTGACAATCGCGAATCGCTCAGCACCGCTAATTAAGTTAAGTTAAGCTGAGTGGAAGTTGAAACCGACTTAAATGAGAAACATGCCGCAGGAGCAGCTGACTGACACTGTGGAATTTGTCTCAATCTCCAAGTCTCCAAGTCTCCATCAACCGTTAATCCGACATTCTAGCAGCATTTACAAACATTTACACTCTACACTATGTAATTGTTATTATGTCATGTGTTAGACTAGTTTTTTGTCGAAAGTTTTTCTTTCCTTTTCGTTAATTGAAAAATTGTGGCAGCGCGTTAAAAGTCACACGGCATTTAAGTGTTATTAATATGTACTAGATTTCTGCTGCTTTAAGTTTAAGGCGAGTCCGCGAGTCAGACTTGCAACTTGAAATCAATATATTCACAATCACAACAGAATAGAACATTCGTCACATTCCGATATGATTAACACGAAATCAATATTCACTTTACGATCATAAAACTATGAAAATAAAATGAAAACTTTATTACACTATTAGACTAGAAATATATGTTATATAAACACTAATGTTTTCGTTTTCACCATTTTATGTAAGAAAAGTAATAAAAGTGAGTTTCAATCTATGAAAATATGACATTTGGACTTGCTGCGTCGAAACAAACAGCAAACACACAGATAACTGATGAAACGCATGATAAACCAAGTGATAAAACGCAGCGATAAAGTGTGCTAACCTTCAGCTGGGAGACCTGCGTCGGCTGCGACGCCAACATAGTCATTATCACTGTTACTGTTACACTTACAATATTTCAACATTTCAATAATTTCTATTGTCATGCGTCTCAATTCTCAAAGCAATAAAAATATTGCGTACTATATGATTACAGATTTCAATCGGAATAATGAATGAGTACGCGTTCGCGAATGCGAAAAGCAGGAACAGCACCCAAAGACCTTAACCCAATGACACCACCTATCAATTTTTACGAGACGCATTTACTGATGACCACATTTATTACGATTATGATTTATTGCCAACAATAGCCACCGCAGTGCGAATTTAGCGATATGGGCGCGATTAGAATGTCCATGACGCAATTGCCTTTAGAGTTAGACTTTATACATATAGATTTAGAGCTATACGATTTTAAGCAAGTTGAAATTAATTCCCCCGGACCGTGTTGTAATTCGTAATTAAATTATAACGAAGTCAAGGTACTGAGAGAGGAAGACAGACAAAGCAACCATTCAATTGTGAGCGTATCCTCAGTTGCTCAGTTTCATTAATTATAATTATTAAAATTAATTAATGCGCCTTCAATTTTTAATTTTCAATTTCGATCAACTACTGCATGATTACACTTCACACCACATTGAGGATTGGATTTGATTACGACGTGATTAAAAATGTGCATTGTTCTAAATTTAGGTACCAGTATATGTGCACGGAAACGATTAGATAAAGAAACAACTGATTAAAAATGAAACATGATGCGCTTGTTTTGTGTGTGAATATTTTCCATGCTAAAAGTGCAGTAAGTACCAACATAATTTTAATTTAATTTTAATCGAAATGATTCGCTTGGCAGTTGAAGAGTTGTTGTTGTGTTGTTGCTGCCATATAAGTAAGTCCTGTTTGGCTCCGACTGCTTCACACCAAAGTGACGTGTCGAATTGTCGACAAGTTCGATTGTCGATCGAACCGCGTCCATTTTTCGCCGCTGCTGCTCAGAATGAAAATGGTAATTTCGCATCGTGCCGCAAACAGAAATTTCCAAACGACTTGTCGGCGTATCTCAAGTGTCAAGTGCGCATGCGCACAAAACATCTACCAATCACCAATCGGGAAAAACACAAGAACGTTGCATTTTGCGATATTGTTGAAAGAAGGAATTTCGTGCGGAATGCTGTATTCGTTTTGTCATTAAAAAGTTGCCGGCAGTAGGAAGTGACGGCGCATGCGCAATTTACGCAGATCTTATTTTTTTTCGCCGCAAGACTCGCGAGGCGTGCGCTTAAGAATATGATAATGTGGCGGACGCGGGACAGGCGACGACAACGACGAGCGCACTGACGTCATTAGAATTAATTTAACGAACGTATGGCTGCGAATCACATCGCAGCGAATCGAATCAAAAAGCGCTCAATTTGCATTCGCGTCGATTATCGACGTGCGTATTGCCCGAACAAAGAATGCCATTTACGCACTGTACATTTATTGCAATTGCAATCGCAATCACAATGGAATCAGAAAGTCGCATGCGATTGCATTTGCGACAAAAAGCACATCGAGATTTCGAGATGAAGTATAATGAAGATGTGTAGTATCATTTTTATCATTTGCTCGTTACTCGCACACTGTTAAGTACACTGATGCACAAAAGTTCAATAGCAGCGCAGGATCTTACTTACTTATACAGGGTGAGCAATTAACAGCGGAATTCCTCTGTGGAGGAGTTTTGAGGATCATATATTGTGAGCCTCGAGAAAAAATAATTCTATTAAACTTAGGAATCTTAGATATTAACCGTCTCCAGATACGATCTACAGATACAACTAGTTTGAAATTTTCAGTGTAATGGTGTTATTTTGAAAAATCCCTTCTATTTCACAATTTTTCAAATTTCAAGGTTTTTAAAAACCACAACATTTTGATTCACTAGGCATTACTTAGCGTACAGTAAAGGCGTACAGGTCTTTTCTCTTAGAGCGAACAAAGATATATGATCAGTTTCAAAATACTCAACTAAATCTCTCTTAGTTTAATTTTTCTTTGCCCATCTTTATGAAATACAAGTATTTATGGGAGTTTTCGATTGAAAACATGAGAATAAACGATAAACAAGTATTATCAAAAAAACAAAAATAATATATTGTGTGACAAATATAGGGAAAGCGGCACTAATACGAACGAGCCGAAGGCGAGTCCAGGAGTCCGTACATGGATTTTTCTACGACCACTCTTTGAATAGCACTATAAACCCTATATGTTCTTATTAGAAAATGTCACTTGATGACGGATTGACCTTTGACATACATTTAACCCGCTTTTGTCAACTTTCTGTGGTGTTGAAAACTTTCGGCACACTTTGCGACTTTGCCGTGCATCCGTGACATCAGCGCCGTGCGCCGCCAAAGTAAACAAGTATCCCCAAAATAAAAGTGACAAACAATAACAAACCACAAGATGAGCAAATCACAAAGAAGGTAATGATTTGTTACATTGAATACAATTGCAATTAATATGTGTTTTAAAAGCTGCATGAATAGACTTCTAGAAAATTCGGTGAAACAGGAAAGAAGCCGTGCGTGATATACAATCACAGCAGCAAAGTCACATCATGGTACCGCAGCAAGCAAATTGCTAAGACTGCCTTCTGATTGCTGTACAGCTGCTGAAGCTTGAAGGACTGCAGTATAGCCATACATATTACAAACAGTGCCTGGTTACATCTTACTAACACCATCAGAAGAGATAAAATTGTGCTACGACTGGAGAGCACGCCCTGAGGTGCTCTTATATCAATATTAGATGATCGTAGAAAAAGCAATGTGTCTAGCTAGTGTAGAAAGTGCCTCTGAGTAGCCCGAAAATAGTTAAGATACGGTTCTGTTCTGATGGCTGAAAATGATGATGATGAGAACTAATGGATGTTTTTATTTTCGTCGCATGAATTTCCCTTTCGCACAGCGTGTGCTTTTTCGCTGTTGATGCGAGTGCACGTCTCGCAGTGCGCCTGCGCTCCACAATGTGTTTTCTTGTCGCTCGCTTAAATCCGCGATGCGTTTCGAATGCGCTAATGATTTGCGCGCTCGAGCGCAGCGCACACGCATTCCTCTCGAAAAGGATCACGGCGGCGAAGATGCACGCATTCAAATCGCCCATTCATTCAACTCCAAGTACTTCTTGCACGAACAAGTAAAACTGAAAGTTTCCACCTCTGACATAATTAAAATGCAAGCCTCAACAAGACAATAAAATGTAAACTTCAAGACATCAACAAAACAACAACAAAAAGTGACGATCGGAAGTTCACATAAATTCCAAGTCATGTTTCATTTTCTGTCATTTTGCGGGTGTTGCCGAAGGCTTTCGCACGATTTAACAACAAAGATTAGCATAAAACGCTCATAAATCCATCTTGATATCATGATTATCATGATTACCATGCAACGCTTGCAATTTTTGGTCCTTCTGTCTGCGCGTTTCGCATTTTGTGGCTGATTTCGTGGATGTCGATTACAATGGCATGTCATAACGCACCAGGCCACCGCACGGAATGGCAATGACCAATATCGCGCACTTTTTTGAGCGCTACGAAAGGCAAATCTATAAATACACATCGGGCGGCGAATTCCGACAACTGGCAACCTTAGCGAAACACCTTGCCACCCACAATCCAGCGGCAGCGCGAGAATACCAAATCACAAAAAAGACAGAATTTAATGAATTGTAAATATGACAAAATCGGTCGTAAAACAAGCAGTCGGAAACAAGGACGAAATACATCAAACGTATCAATTGTGTGTTTGACTGTCTGTGTCAACATATGTGTCCTTTTATATAAGGCAATGTCCTATCAGTCTATCACTATCAGTCATCAATCGCAGTCACAACAAATTAGCTGCACTGTTTAACTATACCGAGGTGGATGGTGGAATGTTAACGATGTGAATGTGATTGCAAAGTGGCGCTTGCATGGCGCAGAAGTGAAGAAATGAAGAAAAAGGCGCTTTCTAAATCAACGGCCGGGCCGGTGCGGACGGGACGAAGAAGAGGAGTCTCTCAGCGCAAAGAAGTAAAAGAAACAGCGGGCCGGCGGAGATATGCAGGCCCAGCAACGGTAAACGGTCGTCGCCGGTCGCCGGATGCAAAACGAAACAATATCGAAATCAGCCGGAGAATCAGAACCATAGCCCAAGCCGCTTTTAGTGTGTCAATAACTTTCCATCTTACGCACCACAGAGCCAGATGGAAGCCAACAAATGAAGAAATAAAAATATACAGAAAAGTACAAAAAAAAAAGGATGTCACAAAACGCCACAAAAAAAGGCAAAATGTCTAAAAATGAAAGTCACATCGCAATAATTGCATATTTAAATAGCAAATAGCAAATAGCAAATGTCAATATTCAATACACACCACAGTAAGTAGTATAGGTAATTGACACGAATAATTTGTACAAATATTTGTAAAGTCGGCGCCTCCACCATACAAGCAGTATTGTGTTATTAGGTTTGTGTGAAGCCTGCAGATGCAAGAGTTAATTTGTTGATTTTGTAAATTAAGCGGCAATATGCGCATGCGCAAAAATGGTGTCTGGCCGGCCGAAGACGCGACCGGTCAAGCAGCGAAAACCGCCGGGCAAGGTCTTCTTAGTCACGCAAGGACGGCGCACGCTTTGTTCCCTCGTCGAGCTGTTATTCTCATTTCGCACATTCGCACAGGATCATATTTATCGCACTTTCATCAGCAGGCAGCGTCAACATCATCAACTGCATCAACAACAACAAGCACGAAGTACACAAGCGAAGAAAAAAATGCATACTTAATTTTACTTTGGGAGCTGAAAGCTGAACTGATTCCATCAATCAGTTTGTATACTTTGCACAATCATCAAGGATTATGGATTAAGCAAGTAATGCAACAATAATGATAGGTATAATACGTTCAATTCAGATCAGAATTTTGCAATTTTCGCTGCGCACGTGGCTCTCAGTCAATCTTGGTAGAGTCAATGAGGCGAAACAACTAGATCTTAAACGTAACATTAGAACATTACCAAACACTTTGAAAATCATGCCGTGACATAACAACGCAACGCAAAAACAAAACAATTGTAATTTTTTACGGTCTATTGTTGCGATTTGTTGGAAAGCACTTAATTACCGATATTAATTTCCAACGCGGTAGTTTAATCCGAAGAAGTAAACGAAACGGTTAATGTGTCAATGAAATTCCTGACAAGGTCGTACCCGACGTACCCGCCGTCCAGCTAAAAGCATTTTGCTTTTAACAATTTTACAATTTTACAAACTTACAATTTAATACGCCCGCTTGTGGTGTCTGGCCATTGTTGTTTTTTGTTCCTTAACCAATACGACAGTGTCAATAAAATGACGTAACTTGTGACGACGCAGTCTGGGCTAATGTGAATGTTAATCACCTGATAGCGAAATAATAGGGTGCTAAAAGGTCGTCTGAGATAATCCCATAATCCAATACAACGCGCGCTGGTTGCATAAGTTTCACCTTCGACCGGCGCGTGGCGACCGGATCACGCAAGACGACGAACGCAGCAGGACAGCAGGCCTGTGCAGTAGTGTGTGATCGCAGTGCCAAAAGGTCGCCGCACATTCCTCAATATTTCACTCTCACTTTTTTTGTTAAATCAAAAATGCCTTTGTTTGGCGCGTGCGACAAAGAAACTTACTCCTTTTACTCCTTGCGACAGTTGTGATGGTGGATGGCTTACCTGCAACAAAAACGATAATCATTAGCATTGCTTACGACTTACGACTTACATAATATTGATTATTGGTTAATAACTAAACACAATGGACGGATTAAATTAAATCACGATTAAATGTGCCGCCTTTTTCTTCAGCTTCACTTCACTTCACACAGAGACAAAGGACGAGATCACGAGATAAAATCAAGATATCGCGCAAATGTCTACGTAACACATTTAACCTTTTCCGTTGGCGTTTTCCTTTTCGACGCGAAAAATGAGCTCGCAAATGGTCAAACACGGTAGCTGCAAATGTCGCCCTGTCCCGCAGACAACATAATTAATTATTCACTTTGCGCATTGAGCAAGCGCGGTATTCGACAGTCGGGTCGTTTGTTGATTGACAATAAATTCCCGCGCGAAACGAAACTGGAGTAAGCGAGTACCTGAACAGAGCGAACATGCTGTAATTGTAAAGCGAAGTGTACA
>JARJDQ010026212.1:0-22596 GCA_030264215.1 Geostiba sp. GC000077
GCCCAAAGTGGAGTCATGGTTTTGTCCAAATTTACAACCACAAGAAAAGTTACTTTTTCGCCCAGTGTGCGGAAACAGGAAAAGCTACAGGATTGAAAATTTCCACCCTCATAGAGCACATCTTTTGACAGCTTTTGCTGTAATCCGCATTTCAATCGGATACATTGTTCGTGAGTAATCGGCAATAAACTGCCGGCATTCTCTCTCTGACGCATGTTACATTTCTGCTTGCTGCTGCCATAGGGGACTCAATTTTGCACAGAAACTGTGTAGTCTAGAGTGAGACTCGACAATATTGTTTTGTTTCTCATGACCGACTGGACTACGCACGCGGACTACGCACACGTAAAAATACGGCGCGCTACACGTGCACCGCTCACCGCTTACGCAAGTAATTTTAGAATTACCATGTTTATGTTGAATTCTTAGAATGGTGAATTATTAGTTTAGGAATTACACGTAGATAACTAAACTTGTGCAAAATGAAAACATGACAAGTATGCAGAATAACACGACTAGTCACTTCCACATGAAATCGCCACGCGGACTACGCACACGTAAAAATACGGCGCGCTACACTTACTCACCACTTACGCAACACTCGCGAGCGCTTCTCAACACACGTTACTTCGTTACTTGTTTCGTTGTTTCATCTTATTTCTACTTTCCTCTAAGTTCTTAATATATGAATCAAGCTTATGTGCCCTCATACCACGTGATCCACGCTAAACACGCGGGTGTGTCGGAGACATACCCTACTCATTTTTTTTCGATAACTGTTCAATTCGAGTAATTTTAGAATTACCATGTTTGTCTTCAATTTTTATAATTGTGAATTCTTAGTTTAGGAATTACACGTAGATAACTAAACTTGCGAAATAAAAACATGACAATTATGCAGAATAACACGACTAGTTACATGCACATGAAATCGCAAAAACATTCAGTCAGCACCTATATAAATGATTGTTTGGTGCTCAGAGTTATCAGTGCTCTGCATTTCCAAACTCAAACAATGAAGAAGGTGTTCGTCCTTCTCCTCGGTGCAATTGCATGTGCATCGGCTGCAGACTTCAACATCTACAACAACCTCCAGGGTCCAATCTGGGTGGGCATTCAGGGTAACAATGGTAAGACTCATTTGGCAAATGGCGGTTTCATTTTGGAAGCTCACAAAAGTGTAAGTATCAGACTGGAGTAGAAAAGTGAAGTGTTGTAGTTGATTAATTTTAATTGACCGTCTTTTCAATAGAGGACTGTGAGCAGTGACAATAAGTGGGCAGGCAGGTTCTGGGCGCGCACCTGGTGTGACGCCAAAACCAAGCACTGCCAGACTGGCGACTGCGGCAACCGTCTCGAATGCGCTGGCAATGGTGGCGCACCACCAGTAACCCTAGTTGAGATCACTCTGCGCGGATCGAATGGTCAGGACTTCTACGATATCTCCTTGGTTGACGGATTCAATGTTAAAGCATCAGTATGTTTATTTGCCTTAGTGAAAGCCTTGTCTTAGTGTTTTTATTCCCACATTATCTTCACGATAGATTGAGCCGATCAATGGGCAAGGTACATGCAAGCCGGTGCGATGTGCTACAGATATCAACAACGTTTGTCCTACTAAGTTGAAACAAGCTGGAGGCAACAATGGCGAAACTGTAGCGTGCTTCAGCTCCTGCGCCAAGTACAACACCGATGAGTATTGCTGCCGTGGTCAGTGGGGAAAGCCCACTACCTGCAACCCTAACAAATGGGCAGAAAATTCTGCCGCAGTTTTTAAGAGAGCCTGTCCTGATGCATACAGCTACGCCTATGATGATAAAACTAGTACCTTCACATGTGTAACAAAGAACTATAAAATTACTTTTGGTTAAGAACTTGAAAAATATACCTGTAACTACAGTATAATAAACAAGATTTATGGCAAGATTTGATTCTTGAGGATCCTCTTCAAATTGAGTAATTTTCCAATGAACTATGACTATGACCTAGGAATTTTTTACACCGTATGATTTCTTGTTCTTGTTCAAGTTCTTCGTAAATATGGCAAGCAATAATTGTGGCATTGGAAACCATTCTTGGGTACTTTCGGAACTGCGGAGGCGCCGGGAGAAGAATTTGTTCCTCCATTTGAAACTTTGGGCAAGAAGAAAAATGCATTTTCCATGCTCAGATTTTTCTAGACTTTTAGTATGTCAGAAGGATCTTATAAACGAATTTAAAAAATTCAAACCCCGCATTGTTGGAATTAGTTCCACCAAAAAACATATTTCAAAAGAAAATTGTTTTCGGTTAATCTAATAATAATCCCACCTTAAATATATTAACTTTACATCAAACACTACTAAATTGAGCACCAGCATCAGTAACGGTACCTGAAACAACAACAAATCATTAGTATCATAATACGAAGAATAAATAAACAATGTTGCGAGTTCCATTTGTAATGTATGTACAGAGTAGCCGATTTTAATGAGTTTTAACCCAATTAAATTCGTACAAAAGCATTGGCGTGACAAATCCAACTAAATTATAATCACCGTGCTTATATAATCACACTCAATGTTTAGATAATTGCTAACAAAACATTCGCTAACAAAACATTCGAGGGCAATTATTTGCAGCCCAATCTCACAGCCACCAAGAGGGTTGACATAAGATGGCAAATGGGAATATTACGCCTAGGGAGCAAGGTTTTAAGAAAAGTGATGAATTATTGCATTACGACCCACGATGGAAACTAGAATTTCGGTCATCAGTTTCACCCGGTACATTACACCGCTATTCCGGCCGGCATTCAACCTGTTTCCGCGGGCTTAAACTTTTTCATATGTCGCAAACCCGCCCCCGCAACATACAGCCATTACTCGATTTTGACGTTCGAAAGTGGCGCAAACTTTGCCAACCACCCCCTCGCACCATCACCACCACCACCACCAATGGTAGTGTAGAATCGTGCGGAGCGCAAAAGGCGCAGGAAAAAAAAATAATTTAATTTCGCACAACTTTTACTCGAACGATTCCCTCAACGACTCGGTTTTTCTCGGCGGGCGGCGGCGCGCGAACGCGGCAGCGGCGGAGCGCGCCGAAATCGCTCGCCGGGAGTTTTATTCGGGGATTACGCGCGCATAAAGAAAGTGAAATCGGAAACAGAAAACTCTTTTCGAATGTAAGTAAGAGGAGTAAAATGAGCGCGTTTAAGGGCGCTTCGATGGGATTTGGAAACAAGATGGAAAAGATTTAGTGGGAAACTCATTTGCCTATACGCCCGACTGCCGGGTCTGCCAGCCCTGCCATCGGGGGCGAAGTAGATCGACGATACCGACGAGCTATTTAACCAGATCAGATCAGAGAGCGACGCCGCCGCCGCCGCCGCCGTCCTTGGGACCGACTCCGACCTATATACACCCCGAACTCGCACAACGCCGGCTTCCGGCGCCTCCACCCAAAACGCGTGTGCATCGCACTGTATCAACCCTTTTATATCGGCATCGGATTGGATTTTATTATAACGGTACAATACCGAGGCTTTGCGTTTTTATTATGCGGATTATTCAAATTTAAAAGCGGAGCCTCCGAAAACAAATCCGCTTCTGAAAGCAGTGTCAAGAGTGTCAAGTAGTGATAAATATAAATTTAAACTTCCCGCGCCTATTCTTCACTGAAGGTGTGATGCGGGCAATAGGTCAAGTTGCAGTTACAATAAACGCAAAGTTCATCCCTTTTTTGCGGGATTGGGCAGGATAGAAAAAGCAAGCGTTGGCATTAGGAATTCAGGAAGGTGCGAAAAGTGTCGCTTGTATAATTTATTGGCACCCTATCAACTCGGCAAATGATAAAGAAAGGACAGGAGGGTGTGGGCTGGCAGGTGGCAGGTTGTTGGTGGCGGGGCGTCCTTCGGATGCGGTTGGCACGCCAGACACGAGCCTGCAGCGAGATTTATGTGACCGTTGGTTACTCCCGCTGTCTCCGCGCGCGGCACCGCCGTTTTATCGCCCGGCGCTTCCACCGCCCCCCTTTCGCGCGTCATGCCTTGGTATTAAACAGCCAATACAATATCTCTCCGCACGCAGCGTCTTATCGCCTGCCGTCGGAGCAATGTAACAATTCCATGCGCCAGCAACATTACATAATAATCGTGGTCCTTCGAACCGTACCGCATGATCGATGCTAGCAGAAGACATCACCTTCGGGACTAATAGATTCAAATGCAAGAGCAGCCGCGCGTTGAAACCCTGAAACCCTGAAACGGAAACTTGTTGAGCTTCCTCCATCGAGGTCACACCAAAGTATCGCGTTTTGGAAGTTATCAAGATATTAACGAAATGAGCGGCTGACGAAGGCGGGAATTGTGAGTTTGCAAATTCCGCACGTGGCATATTTCGCATATTCAGTCGGCATCGCAGTCGGCATGCTTCGCCCTCCCAAGGAATGCACGAATGGCGTGCGAGGTAGCTGCCGCTGCCGTCGCACAGCATGTATTCAAATGCGCCCGGGGTTGCCTACCGCGTCAACATCCAACATGGCGCACAACATGGCTGGTATCAAGCACGTGCGGGACAATAATTGCGATATCGTCGCGAATTTAATTTACTAATCTGCAACGTTTTCATTTGCGTATGCAAATAACTCCTCGGCGGCGGCGCGACATCTTTATACCACTGCGCCTGCCTGCGCCGAAGAATTATGAAAGCCGCACTACCAGCGAAATTATGCCATCAATTTTTATCTAGTTACCAAAGTTATGCAAACAAACCCCGAGCCGTAATCTACTCGCCAGAATCTCGAGTGAATGTAAGGATAATTTTAAGTTAACAATTTCAGTATGGGTGGTGTGTGTGTGTTCATATCACACAATCCGTTTGGGGAATGGCAAAAGGGGTTGATTATTATGTTCGCAACCCCAAGCCTCGAGTGTACGTAGTAAATACGGAGCGTTTAATTACGCTAACTGTATTTATTAGCCATTTTAATTACGACCCCAATGCACTAAATGGCCCACCGAAAGGGGCCAACCTTCTTCTTGATAATGCCGTGCGAGCCTGCGGTGTATAATTCTGATGCAAATTCTTTCGGCGCAGAAGGGTGGGTGATAAATTAATGCGTCACAAGCAATCTCAGCGCAGCGACCCCAAACATTTGTGTTACAAATGCGGCGACATCGGTTGTCACTAAACTGCAGTTGCACTTGCACATGGCGCCTGGTGGGCTGTTTGTGTTTTGGCCAGAGTGGGAGTGGGGGGTTATGAGTTATGCCGCCCCCGCGCATGTCACACAACTCACACGTCGAGCCTAGACGGATCGGATGTGATTCGCACAAACGGTCCCGTATTCGGGCAGCCATCACTGTCACTCGCTAATTGACTCTCAGATCTCGGCCGGTGATTAAATGCATTACCGATGCTCGTCCCGGCCGCTCACCATTAACATTGAAGGCCCGAATATAGCCGAAACACAACCCTCCTCAAGATGACCCACTTTTACATCGATATAACCTAAAATAACCTAACCTTACATATCATATATGGCTAGAGCTCGATGATAATCCCCGATACCACATTCAGCAACCCCCTCCCCCCACCCCAAATGTTTAATCATGGATGTGACGTTATTGTTTACGCAACTTGACAGACGGATTGAGCGATCGCAAAACAATCAATTAGCGTATTAATATACCTTACACGGAACCTAATCTAGGGGGGTTGGAAACTAATTAACCATTAAGAATTTATAATACATGTTGCTGTAAAAGTCTAATAACATTAAATTGAAATAAAGCGATTTTTTGAGAGGGGAAATTCTTCCACGCAATTTACAACATTAATAGAGAGACCTTTTGGTCGTTGCCACGCCTACGGCGCGAGAATGTGCTTCCCTGATTTATTTTCGAAATTTAATTACGCGTGCGTACCATGTGCTGCTCCCGGCGCCTCCACTAAACCAAAACATGGCTTGATGCTGCGGATGCCACAAGGGCAAAAACCATCCCTACTAAGGTTATAGTAACCTTTCCGGGGGCAAGTGTCCTAACCATAAAGGATACTTGGTTTAAAGAAACTTTCCCACCTAAATCAAAATAAAGGAAATTTGCTAATTTAACAACAAAAATATTGACTGATGTATTGGTATGATAGTTGAATGGAAGTACTTGTATGACCCAGTAGATTACTCGAGAAAACACCATCTCTCAGGCATTCATAAATTGTCTGCCATTAATTTCGTTGTTTGATGTGTTCACTTGTATTACGGTCTTGTTCTAATTATCTCGGTTAAGGATAAGGACGCAAGTGGGAACGGCGTAGATGTGCAAGGCCGGTGGGGGGAGGGGAGTGGGGGGCGAATAATAGCAGCGCGCACACAGCAGTAATACGTAAGATAAGGCCAGTTTAACACACGGGTTTTCGGTCGCCTCATTGAGCTTATACGTGCCCTGGGACAATTTGCTCCGGTTGTCGAGCTCCCTCGGGATTAAGGTGTAAAACTATGTTACCCATTATACGCGCCGCCACCAGCGCCACCACACGACGCTGGGTTATGTCCGAGGTCCAAAGCGTCCAAAGCGTCCCAAAGTCCAGTCCGCAGCGGCGCTTCGCAGTCACTCTTTCATTTCGTCCCTTTTTGCGAATGACCTTCATTCACTATTTTATTCGTGGCCTTGCGCCACCCCCCGAAAATGTAATGTTTGCTCGCACAATCCCATTGCGGTTGTTCTTTCTTGTATCGGAACCCCGACGGGACCAACTCAGCCATGACCATTTCGACGTCATGTTCCTTGTGATTGGAAAACTGGTTTAATTCGCATTTTACAGCAGTGCGGTGTTTTTTAAAAAGTTGAAAATATCCTTAAAACGTCCCCGGCGCGAGAATTTATCGTCAACCTAATGGAGAAACTTTTCTTAATAGATATTTTTCGGTGGCGGCTTACAAATTCAGAGGAGTTAATCATACCGAATGCGGCCGATTCGCCAGTTTACAAAGGTTGCGCAAATTTCGGGGCGGTTTGGAAATTTCGCGCGCAGTGAAAAAGCGTCCTTTTTCGTGTTCGCCCGGCCGGTCGCTCTGGGGCGTTTTTAGGGAAATAAATATGGAGCCCGTCATATTTCATGCGCCCCCTTCCTCACAAACAGGCGGGCTGCGGCAGAAGTAGTTCTCCCCCTCGGCCCCGAAAACCATTTCGACTTAATATTCCATTCGTGATCGCCCAGCCACCGCAGCGAAACAGTGCGCAACCCCTTGTTTTTGTCACTAACGTATTCACCAAGTGATGCTTTTTTTAAGTCTATTTGTTCGAACGTGTGCATTGACTTCAATTTCCATGTTTCCCATCCTCCTGTGCAATGCAAAGCGCTGTTCTTCCTGAATGTGGCGGGTTAAGAGGTCAACAATTGCCAAAGTGCCAAAATGCGAATAGAGCGGAGCATTTTTTTGGTGATTTTTCATTTTGCCTCATCGCCCGAGAGATGCTTACGAGCGCAAACAAATGCGCTCCATTCGGGCGCTTCTTTATTCGCGATGGCGCGCGCACTAAACGCCTGCGCAAATAAATTTTAAAACGAATGAAGCCAGCGGAATGAGCGAAATGTAAATAGAGCGCTGGGAAAGGTGGCGCGTCGCGCGCGAAATTGAGTGTCGAGATAAAGTTGTCTAGGCGTCGCGCATCGTCCTCCCCGTCTTCAGTTATTCTTCCCTTGAATCATCTCAAGGCCCTCTTTATATTTTCAGACCATATATGAAAACATGTTAGGCGAGTACATGCTTGATTTCAAAGCAGATCTGTCATTACAAATACAATAACAACAAACAAGCTTTTACTCTTCAAAAACCTCGAAACCATAATATTTACTCTGTTTATGATTATTTGTCAAATGTGATTTTAAATATTTGTTAGGACGCCTCTGTACTTGCAAACGAGAGACAAGTGATGCAATTGAAATATATATTTTACTTACGAGTGCAATTCGCCCGGCGCCTCCACACTATGCGCGCACGTATGTATTTAATAAGAACATGTGCTTTCGTTCCGCGCAATGACACTTTGCTTATCACGAATGCGATGCATCGTGATGGCGCGTCTGCTCTCCACGTCCCAGTGTCCTCGAGCTCACGGGGGCGCTGCATCATCGCCGCCCCGCAGGGCTATAAAGAATGCGAAGCGTGCGCGGCAACGCGGAAAATGCACTTGCGCTATTTCGCCGTGATATAACACGTCTTTTCACTCGGCGCGCACTAGCCTGATTATAACAGACGACTTGCCACCTATTTGCATGGCCGACGACCGACCCCTTTAATAACTAACAATAAGGACCGGGGGCCGCTCTCCAGCAAATCCTCATCAAAGTGAAAATCTGCCGTGTTCATGCGTTACACGTGTTTATAATAAATATTTTTGCTCTTTCAATTACGCACCAGGCACCACCCCTCGGTGGCTAATTTCCTGTTTAATCCCAGTAAGTACATTGGTTTTTGTGACGTGCTGGGAGGCGGCGGCGGGCGTTGGAATGCCTCGCATTTCCCGGATTGCCGCGCAATGTGATGGAAAGTCGGTCGGCTAATTTGATAGGCGTCCTTAGAGTTGACACGTTCGCCTTGAAAAAACACATCCCGAACAGTTGGCCCCCGGCCGCCTCCGCCGCCGCCTCCACGTCTCCCAGTCGGCGGGAGCAAGGCGAACGAATCTCGCATAGTCCTTCCAGAGTAATTACTAAAGTTCGACGGGAGGTGGAGTTTTTGGGGGTGTCCAAGTGTTAGCAAATTATACTGGGTGTTTTACAAACAAATTCCCCTCTTACGTATTTTTTAACTTATATATTTAGAGTTATTTTTTACTGTAAGATTAATCAAATATAATTTTTAACATTTTTTTTGTGAATTTTGTTTACACCCTATATAATTATTCTCCAACTCTTCTAACTTCTACAATGTGTAGTATCGGTCGACGTCGACGACGACGTGGAGGGCCACGATGGTGGTTTGGTGGCTTTGGTCGGCGGCTAGGAAAAGCGCCCCCCTCTCCGCCAAGACACGCTTCTGGCGCTCTGCCCAGAGTGGCGTTAATTAAAAATAAATTAAAGTGCGACGCGCCGCGGAATCCGAAAAGCTGCTTCAGCGCTCCTCCTTCCATATTTCGAAATTTCACCCCCTTTCCAGCGGCGGGCGTAGACAAGCACAAAAGTCGTGAAGTTTCGGCCGAAACTTCGCTGAGGTGCGCAAAACTATTGCCGATTATTCGCCGCCACCGCGAGACATTTCAATGCACAGCACAGCGTCGGCGGCGGTGCATTATGCCCTTCCGGCCGAGTGGCCTTACTCTACCCCGAAACGAACAGTCACACGCAGAAGTTACAAAACTAAAATGGCATTATCAAAGTTTATATTTTATTGAGTGGATTTGGGTGTGCACTGAAGGCGCGGGCCGCGGATTTCGCTAATAAGTGAAATGGTTCCACCCCGGCCTTGCCTGCCTTAAAGCCGATTAGCGCCGCCGCGCAACTTTGTTCTATTTGCTCTAAGCGGCTTGCAGACGAGTCAGTTCCAGGGCACACTCGATAAGTTTGGAAAACTCGCGCGCGCGCAAGCATATTCAATCATCGCCGACATCGACGAGGTTGACAACGCTAAACTTTACGCGCTTGCGCAACACTGCTGGACGACTGGACAAAAGGCCGCCTGCAATCCGTTTAGATCACATCGCAGCGACATCGGAAGCTAAGCGCTTGGCTAACCAACTACACCGCAACGAGAAATGTACTCAAGAGACGCAACTTTTGTAACATTGTTCGCTCATGTCCGAGACACATTTACAACCGAATCGAATAAGAAGTTTATTATCCAACAGATAAATGATGATTTATCGCGTCGGGGGCTCGTACAAGGGTTAAAACAATTTGACAATTTGCTCGGCTCGATAAAATTAACGTTATATTCGGTATAAATCTTGTGTGTTCGGGTCACCTGAGTCCGAATCTCGCTTCGGGCGATTGCTCCGCTTTCCCTCGCTGAACTTTTTTTTTCAGCTCGTAATTTCCTTGCCGCGCCGCACGCCCCGCCATTCTCTGTCAGTTCCATTCCGGGACGTTAAAAGCACTTAAAGTTCATAATTGTTTCACGCGCGCCCGCGCGCGCTTAGCTTATAACACAAATGACGTATACCTGCATTACGTGTTTACGATCGGTCAGCGCACAGCGGCAAAGATTTCCGCAGGCGCATCCAAGGCCTTATCAATTATTACTACGCGACGATAAACGCGATGAGAACGGCAATAAAACTCAGCACCTTTATGGCTCATAACGTGACTGGGTACATAATTTTATTGTTCAAATATTTCTCGTGTTTATTTTCATTATTTACTACCTCAGAATAATTTCTGAAAAAACTTGTCAATGTCGTTTAGTAAATTTTTTAAATAGTTCAGGAGATGTAAGCAAAAAATAGGCGTTTATCGGAACTAATTCGCACAAAGATAGGGATCTTTTTGGCATACTAAAAGTCTAGAAAAATGTAAGCATGCAAAGTGTGTTCTATCTAGCACGGATTGACAAATAGATAAACTCGGCCAACTCCCAGCGCCTCCACCAACACGAATTGCGAAAAGGGCGCAGTATTAAATCGAGACATAGCCACTGTTTTTTACCTAACTATTATCTATCAATGAAGGAAACTTCATCTTCATTGGATTAAAACTGTGGATTTGCCGAGGTGGGCAAACATACATATACAAACATACAAAGATACAAACATACGTTGAGTTTTTTACATGGTGGTTCATTCAAAACTGCACATAGAAAAGAAGTTTATTTTACATCAAATTGAGAGTCCAAAAAGTTCGACAACTATGATCCATTTGACCTTACTTTTCATGATATCACTTATTTTAGTTCTTTTATCAACAACGTTATTTTTTTTACTAAACGCCCTATAACTCAAAAATTAAAACCAGCATAATTATGAACTTACCATAGTTGGAAAGAGCGTGAAATTTCCTTTAAATTGATATATTTCATACTGCATGTAAGTGGCTACAACAATAAAATACATACCCTTTATTGGAAATAGAAACAAAAATTTATTTTGATATAATAATTGGCGATTTCCAATGAGCAATAACTCATAAACTTACATAATATGGTCGTTGCATGCATTTTTTTTTTTTTAATTTTTGTGGATTCTATGGTATGCTACAAAATGTTAACAAATCCTTTACCTAATTAACAAATGTACCAGCAAAAACACGCCCGCAAAATGAAAATGTTTGTGGAGGCGCCGGGAGACGAATGTGTATAAAAAAGTGTATAATTTAAAACTGTATAAGAAAAAGTAAATAAGAAAAAGATACCATCAATGGACTAAAACATTTAAACCCCATCTTTGTGGGAAGTACTTCCACCTAAAAACCTATCCAACCAAACAAAAATTATCAGAGCGTATACTCATACTGTACAGTTTGTTTTTGAAAACATTCAAATAGTACATTACGTACAGAGGACCGAAACTCGACAATTCGAGGCGTGGGCCTACAACATTAAAAATGTTCTAGAGTAATTTCGTACACATATTGAATACTCGGGCGTACTCTATTGTTGCCCTTGGGCGTTTGAAAGTTATTTTATCATTCCACCTACCTTCAATATTTCGGTCCCAAGAGCCGGTGAGCAAAAAATCATGTGAACATTGTAAAAGCATTGTAAAAACAATTCAAAGACTTAAATGTAAATTTCTTTAAAAATAACTCAATAAAATTTTGTTTGTCAGTAACTTTGATCGATTGTCAATCTGTTTTTAATAAAACACGTGGAATTACCTTCTAAACGACCTCTAATAAATTTTACTAAAGTATAAAGCGTTGTTTGCCCATAAAACTAGGAATAATCCCCTGTGCGAGTGTGAATATGACAAAGTTTGGCTTCGTTTCGCGTTTTAATACGCAATATTATGCCCGCGATGACTTCATCGCGAAGCCCCGCGCCACCGAAAACAATTATGTTTCATTGCATGCACATAATGGCGTCGCATCAGCAGCATATTTGATATTAAAGCGCGCCATTCTCGGCAAATATGTTACTTGCATAACGAAATCAGCGGCGGCAGCGACGGCGCTGTGATACGACGCGCGCGAAATGCGAAATGAAAGCGCAAACACCATTAACGGATGCAAATGATTATACGGCATCCTAGTTTTCCGCTCACCTGCTTACATCTCATTGAATTACATTCAACAAGCGCCCACGGTGAGCGGCAGCCGGCGGTGGCGGCGGCGGCGTGTGACGCCGTCCCTCGGCGCGATATAAACTTTAGTTGGCTTTTTTGCATGCGGGGCGCTATGGCCGAAACGCCCGGCCCGCCCGCGCAAATTCAATTCTATTAGAGGCAAAGTTTGCGAATATGAAGAAGAGGAAGGTCCTGCCGGCGCTCGAACGAAAATTACAACACAAAAAGCTTAAATGCATATTTATTAAATCCCTTTTCGGCGTGTCGCATTTTCGGCCATTCTTTCAGCCGCTCCCCCGCCTAACTTTGCCAAACTTTTCCCTCTCATCCGACAAACAACTATTCAAAAATTAACTTTCAAATTTCCATTCTACTCTCGCACTCATCTCCCGACATATTTCAATTAATTTCCGCGCTTCTCGTGGAGGAAGAAAAGTGAAATTTGAAGATTAATTTTGTTTTGCGTGCCGCGTGCCTCCGCTGCCTGCTCGATTTTAATTAATTATTGATGAGGATACTACAAAAAGGGAGCATCCTCGCCCTCGTCCACCTCGATGTACACATGTGCACTCTAAGGGAATAATTTACGAAAATTGAGCGTTCGTAATCGAATCAGAATCAAAGTTAATAGCATTTGTAATTCGAGCGAATTTCTCCGAAAAACCGGCCCGCTCATTCTTGATGCTCACGCTTTTAATTTACACGTTTATCCTTCTTCCTTACGCACCTTCTACCCTCGTCGAACGCAGGATACAGAGGGGTGCTTGGCGCTCGCGAATTATCGAGATTTATGCGATTTTGGAATACGTTAACGGATAAAACAAGAATGAATAGCTTCATTGTTTACTGATTTAGATGTAAAACAAGAAGAAAAAGGGTTTTTCGCTCTCTCTCCCAGTTCTTTTCACGAGATTCCGATTCAAGGTATTTGCCCTCCGTCGCCCGCGCAACGCCAGCATCGAATCGCGAATCCAATTTTCTCGCGCGCTACTCTCCACTCCTGAGGACCTCTGGCGTCATCCGATATTTCCGTTAAGGTGTGCCACGCGCCATAAAGTCGACCGGGTGGGGAAGGAGATCTCTCTTCAGGCAAAGCCATTTATACTCTCGGAGCAATTAATAAAACATCGACTTAAGTGCAATCTACTTGCCGTCAACATCGGACACTCGTAAATGATGTCGAGCGGCGGGCGGCGTCCGCCGAGTCCTTCCGTGCGCCGCTTCTTTGTTCTTTATGTTCCGGCGCGGCATTACTCTCCGTTTACATGCCATTAAAGTGACGCCAAGCGCCATCGCTAATACAAAACTAGAATTTAATGCAGTTTCGAGTGGTTAATTAGCTTTGGGGCGTCGCAGCGACATTCACGCTTGCATTTTCCGGCAACATAAAGCCGGCAATTACAACGTTAATTAACCAAGTCATAATGCATCCGGAAATAGGGGAGGATGTCTTCCAAAGATTTAAATAAAATATGAAATGTGAATCGTCTGATTTGGTCGCCAACCGCAGAAAGGAAACAAGCGAGTTCTCCCGGCGCCTCCACCCACGCGCCGCCCGCTCATCACATAAGCGTCGTTCGGTTCCGGTGCGCTTCGACGCTTCGCCGCGATGCCCGGGCGAGAAAATTTGCATATATGATTTGATTTTTTCGCCCGCCGACATTCAACGTCAACGCTTCCTGGCGCTCATTTTTCGGCATCGCGCATATTTTGCACGTTCCAACTGTGTGCGTGTGCGTTGCGTTTTTCCGCGCGCGCACCCCACGAAATCGAAAGGACGACTACGAAGCAATCGAAGAAAAAGCGCTGAACATGAACGTGATCGTGAGGTAATTTAACTTAGTTAGATTTGCCCGAGTAAAACGCCATTCACACACGCCGGTAGAAGAGGAAATCTTAGCGTCGAGACAAATTGCAAACTCGATTTGAAGAAATGCCGGAGGATTTATTCAATAAGCTGACGCGACCAGCGCGCCCCCGCTCTGCGGCTAATTGCGCCGCTGTTATTTAAATTTCCGCGGCGTGTTTGTGTAAAACATTCCCACGCTAACGAAATATGCACACACATACTCCCTGCAGCACACTTGCGTTTGAAAAATTCACGACAATTCCCAAGCGTATAAATTCACTTTGGAATTTTATCAATGTCTTGTTTTCGCCACCCTTCGTTTTTCATCTATCCACGCACGCCCCAGCTGCGCGGAGTGTGCAAATAAAACGGTTCTCCGCGTCGGAAAAAAAAACACAACACTTTCTCAATGCGCAACGGTGTCTTTTTCTCTTCGATGCCTTTGCACTTTTCCCCATTTTTTTTTTCTTTTGTTCTTTTTTGTTATTTTTTGTATGCGCGCGCGCCTTTTAAAAGCTTTTTCGATTTCTTTTCATTCTCTTTTTTGCGGCGCCTCCACCTTAGCCCGGCCACCTTCCGCAAATTGATTCGATTATGATTATAAGAGTTGTACGCTCGGAATGAACGAAATTACGAAAATGAAAGCACATCACACAAAAAAGCCATTTGAAAAGCGTCAAAAAGTTCTTCCGACTAATTAATTTTGGGGTGGAAAATTAGCCCTCACCCACCACGGACTTCAAGTCCGCCTCGTTTAGTCATTTTCTTTGCGCGCTTGTGTGCTGTGCATTTGCGTTTTGGGTAATTCGAAAAAGAACGCGGCGCCCGCAAATGAAGGCCGCCGAGTCGGGAGGGTACGAAATGGAAAATCATAAAATTTTCAACTAGAAAGTTTAGAGACGCGAGCGGCGCGAATGGGCGAAAAAAGGGAAAAGCGGCAAAATTATAAAAACGCGCGTTGCGAAAGTTTATTCGACTTTAAAACAACTTCCTCCGGCTCTGACTCAGTCTCAATCTCTCGCGGTGCATATCGCGCAATTTGTTAATCTACAAACCTCCGAGAGCAGACAGGAAGATACTCTACTGGCATTTAATACTTGCAATATTAAATTTGCAAATTAAACAGCAGCAGTGAGGAAATCGTAAACATGAATTGCAGCCCGCGGCATGCAGCGCTGATTTAAACGGAAAATGTTTAATACTTCCCCCAAGGAACGTCCGGCACTCTGACATAAGAAAATTAATTCGCTGTGAAGATATTGTCCATGCACCAGTGAGCATTTAATTTTTTTCAAATTCGTTGCGCGCCGCCCCACTTGAAGTTTTAATTATGGTTATTAAGTTAAGGCGCGTGTTAAATGGAATAAGTTTGCGCTCGGCCAGCACGGACACGCCATTCATTTAACGCCACAATCAAAGGGCACTCGAAGAAACTTTCAACCGAATGCTGCACAAGCTAAGTTGGAAGCATTTTTTAAAGGGTGCGAATGCAACCGGCGCAATCGTGAAGAAGTTGAAAATTAAAAGCGCTTAGTTGTTACATTCGTTACCATCGTTGAGCTTTCTCACTTTGCGACACCTTTCGCCAGCGGCACGGAACCGCCAAGGGGTAGCAAATGTCAAAAACGCCCACATGCCCAACATGCCAAGGAGTAAATGTCAAGTGTAGACATTTGAAAAAATACTTGCTTTTAAAATGGTTAAATATTAAGTTTCATTATATTCAACAAAGGCGTTGTGTGCACAAGGAAAAATGCTTTATGCAAAACGCGGCGAAATTTCGGAGACATTGTCCAGCGTTCTTCCAGGCGATAAAAACACTGTCACAACGCGTCGCGCATGGTGGACATGGGCAAAAATTATCCATTGTCCGAGGGTATAGTTTCCGGCGACCCTTGGTCGTTACGGCTGTCGTGAAGAAACCCTAAACGCGGGAAAAACTTATGATACCCTGTGGATATGCAACTTATGCGCTGTTATCTTCCTCATTTACTAAAATATTAAAATAATGTATAGAAGGAAAAATATTACAGTTTTAAACTCAAAACTTTAGCCAATTTTTAAGTGAAATAAGAGAACATTAAAGTTGTAAAAGTTGCTAAAATTTAGTTTTCCTCTAGGTAGAAAACGCTTACAACCCAATTTGACAGAAGCGTCATATGTTATATCACCAGACTCCGGGATAAAGTGATAACAAAGTCGGAACTGCTGTGCGGGTGGTATTGCAGTTTTTGACATTGTGGATATATTAAAAGCGTTCGGGTCACACCGACTTTGTGATGAAAATGGCTGCGTCATTTATATTGCTTGGAGAATTGCACTCAAACGCATTCTCATCCCCAGTTCCATTTCGAAATGCAACCGTTTTGCACGCTGAGCGGCGTTTGAAAAATCGCTCCCATATTTGTTTTCGTTTTAATAAAAGGCGCAGTTTTACAGTGAACACAAACCGCCCCGAAAGACAACAACAAAGCGTTCAGGAAATCGTCAAGTGCGAAAATGTTGAAGCGTTCGGGGAAACTTTAAGTACATTGATGCATGTTTAATGGTTGAAGGTTAGTGCTGCGACTGTTTGCTTTGCAATTAATTTTGCGTGGGGTTTTTCCAACCCCGGGAACGTAATTTTCGAAGCCGCCATCAAACAACTATTCCCTCCGGCGCTGGCGCTGGCGAAGGACACCACTTGCCGGGTTCGTACCCAATTTCAGCCTCGGCGCGCAAGAAGTGTGTGCACACAAAAGAGAATATTAGACCGTACGTGACACTGACAAAGTTTTTGCATGTTTGCTTAGTTTATGGGGTTCGGTGTGCGGGCGAATAAAGAACGCAGGGGCCGGGTACGGCGGCGGCGTTTGTTTGTTGTGCGCGGGAGGGTCTTGGGGGGCGATGGTGGAGGCGCCGCGCGCGTGCACCAGCTGGATTGCAAATCCGGCCGACAAGTGTATTAATGGTTCCGATGCACATAGACAAACAGTCTCTGTCATTATTTCGCAATTCCGCGTCCCGTCCGTCCTCCGCTCGTCCGAGAACTTTTTATTGACGGTATAGTTCCACTACCCTTAACACTAAAATGATGCTTTCCACGATATTTCACATTTCACGCTTTACACATTCATTCTCATTTCCTATGCCGTGATTTAAAACAGGTTAACGCCTATATATTTTGTTTTAAAGAAACATTTCGTTGTGTAGTATGTACTTGGATTGAGTTGGAAACAAATTGTATAAAATGGAAATGTACGTTTTCAAATAACAATTGCGAAGGATGCGCACAGCCCCCAAAATGCGCTTGGTAACGAGGTTTTTGCCGTAGCCGAATGCACGCCAGATGCACCGGATTTATTCCGTTCATTTTGTCTATATTGTTTAATAACAAACGTTATTGCGGAGGCGCCGCGCGCTGCGGCCAAACACCCACCTTTTGTGCACGTGTTTCAATTAAAAGACTCTAATTGCGCGCATTCACACACAAGTACACAAGGCGAAAACCAATAAACAATATACAATACCCATATGCTATTTTTTATAATTATCAGGCCCGCCCTAAATCAACCCCCAGCAGTCGCAATTGCATGCGGAACAATAACTGGTGATTAAACAACATAAGCGCGGCGTAGTAAAACTGTCGGCGGTATAAATGTGCGTGAAATAATAAACCCGGAACGAGTCGAAACTATAAATCGACGACGCTGGCTTTCTTTGTTTAATTATTTTTTTAATGGGCCGTTTGGAGGCGAAATCGTGCAGTTAAGGGCTCTAAATTATCGCGAGTTAGTGTCGCACATTACTCGCTTGGAATCCGGCTCAAATTAAGCGCGAAAGTCTCCGTTTTTCGGGAGATTTTTGAACACTACAAAAAGTGAGGTGTTGTGCTATGAGATACGAACGGAATTTGAATTTGAGCAAATCCTCCCACATTTAGTGCATGTACTTTGGTGAAATAATTAATTTCCAGCCGGATTATCGCGAAGCCGATTATTGCATCATGCCGCAAATGGATTGGTCGTGTTTGGAATAAACAGTCGCGATCAATCATCGAATAAAACATGTTGCATTCACTATTTACGTTTGCTTTTGGTTTCGGCAAAGTTTTAAATTATCGCGCAAAATTTCAGATTTATTATTTAAACACTCGTTTAAATAAATTTCAATTAAATCGCCCCTTTCTGAAACAACATTTTCGTTTTAGTTCAAACCAATAATATCAATAAAACTCCAGAAATAAAATGAAAGTAAATAAAAATTTTGCTTTATTATCAAAACGCATTTTTTTAAACGAAAAAATGTTATTAATAGTTAATGTGTTCATTGTTCAATTTTATAATGTAGGTTTATTTAAATGATGAAATGTTAACATGTTGAAAATTTTCAGCGAGATATTTTTTTGATTGTATTCAATACTGAGAACTTATTCAATTTGCGCACATCTAAATTGCAAATGTCCAATGCGCAAAACGAAGCTCATTGGTAAACAAATGAGATACATACTTAAGGGCAACAAAAACAAAAGTAAATTTTAAGCTTGAGAGCTTGCTTGAAGAAAATATCAGCGCAGAGGCCTCGATAAATTAATTAATTTCAATTGCATTAGAATTGATAATGAAATTGATTATCGGCAGCGAGTCGCAGTCGCTAATTGAATTACACGCCCGCGAGCAGCGTCGGCGGCGCGGAGGCTTTTCTAATTGCGTTGTGTCTGAGCCGAACTTTGAGCCGCGCTCAATTGCACCGACATGCCGCGGCGCGCAACAGTGTTACTTATCGCCGCACCCGCCGTACAAGACATACCCGCCTATAATTCCCTCGCTGGCAATTTCACCTGGCGTGCAACTGCTGAGGTGGAATTACATCACAAACACAATTAACATACATTTTCACGTAGCGGTCTGCGAAAATGCTTGGTTTTGATTTAGCAAACACAGATGATTGAGATTCAACAAATATTTATTGCAAATATGCTAAGTCGATAATACTTAGTTAAATGTTGGAGGATAGTTGTAACTGTGTCATTATTCCGTCGGCGATATGCTCGCACAGTCGAAGCAATTTCCGTGCAAAAGACACTTGAGATGCTTTAGTCGAGTCAAAGGCTCTCGCCAAAGCGATCGCAAATGGGAGATGGTGGAGGCGCCGCCATATCGCGAGGCCTTAATTGCATTTGCCGACTCTCAGCGCTGCACTAAAAGGTTTCGTTTACTAACCATCTATTATGTTACGTATCCTCTACATTTAAATTATGAACCATCCACAAAATATGTATGTCATGAGAATGAAACACTTATATTAAATTTTACGAAATTGTTCAAAATAACATTTTCTTTTGTAAATTTCTGTCAATAAAAGTAATAAATTTCAAATTTAATTAAGCTGATAACAAACAGGAATTTCGCGAGAATTGAGTATTAAAAAAAACGTGAAAAAAGCTTCGACGCGAGTTCGCGCTGAAAATTAGTATGTTTAACCGAAGGCAATTTACGCTCGACCGTTTTTGGGTAAACATTAAAAATTGTTGTAAATTCGGCACGAATTTTAAAGTTAGAAAACCCGGCGCATACATGGAGGCACGTAGTAGCTGTGCGTCGTGCGTGTGGCGCGCGCACCCCTAAAGTTTAATTTACGATCTGGCGGGGAAAAAGTGCCCGGTCGAACATTTGTTACCATGTTTCAATAGCAATGTATGCCGATGGCGGAGGCGCCGAGCGTAGTTCTCGCCGCTTTACTTTTTCCAATAAAATTTATTGATAGCGCTGCGTTATTGTAAATCCCGGAATACGTTTTATTAATATCCTTCTAAAAGATACTTTTATTTGCTTTTTAGCTCAACTTCAACTTTTATACCTTCGCTGCGCCACGCTTCGGGCCGAGCACCGCTGGGGGTTTGCTTTTTACGCCTCGCGTATATTTTATTGTATAGCGCAAATCCTTGTTAACGAAATCAAATTGTATTCTCTCGCAAGCCTTTACCTTCGCTCCTTAAAGATATAAATCGATAAAATACAGAGGCTGCAATTTCGTATATTTGAGTTTGCTTTGAAAACATGCTAGACGTGAAAAATACTTGTGTTATGCGTGCGATATGCACACACTGATAATAAATAAGTGTCAAGAGTGTACATATATCTCAGCGAGTAATACTTACTATTTGAGCATTTGAGCATATTTCCCCGAAGCAGCGCGTGGAGAAGACGAAGAAGAAATCTGGGTTAGGGATATCATTTTTCTTGCACATCTTCTGCGCCGCGCAATATTTCAAAAGCGGCGGTGGCAAACAACAAGCGCGGGTCGCAGGCATGAAAAATGTCGGAGGGGGGCGGTGTGTCGTTGGCCACTGGCACTGAACATGTAAGGATTTCCGGCCGCGCCGGCAATCGAAGAATACGCAACGCTCGAAGAAAGAGGAAAAAAGAGCACCAAAGCCCGGCCAAAATGTCAGCCGCTTATCCGCGTAATACAATATGCTTTTTGCACGTTCGTTCTGATGGGCATATAACGTGGACGAGGGCGAGGGTGAAGAAGAAAGCGCGGTCTGCGCGGGCAAACGCTTAATTTATGAGCCTGCCCGGCCGAAATAAGATTTCATTAATTTTTTATAATAACGCGCCCGCCGAGGCGAAGGGAAGCACCGCACCTACCGAAAGAATAACGCGGTTTTTCTTATTAAAATCGTGGCTAATTAAAAAAGTTCATTCGACAGTTGTTTGTGACAAATGAAAATTAATGTCGCGCTGGCTTTTCATTTTGCCGCCTTTATCATCTGCAAATCTGCAAATCTGCAAGCAAACAATGCAGATGCATTTATCATCACTACAGCATTCCTATTCACAGCAAACAAATTAAATCCCCATCCCTCGGAGGGATGATTTTTGCGATTTTCCTTGGTGATGATGGCAATATGCAGGTAACACTTTGCACCACAGCACAATTATATCCATTTCTATTCCACGCACCGCCGGCGGGCACGACGAGCGAAATATTAGGAAAGCTCGAGTGCCTCGAGTGCTCGATCCATCCATCGCACCCCGCACACACCCCGCACACACCATCCATCTAGCGCGCGCGCGGGTTTCGTCTATTGGATTTCAGTAAAGACGACCGAAAATTTCCTGCAGTTAATTAAGTGCCTTCCATATAATGCGTCATCGTTAAATAGAAAAGCGCCTCCTGTGTGCTTGCGAGGCGCCTCCGCCGCAACGCGCGCCACCCGCACATTATGCGCACCACTCAAGGGCTTCTTCGGCTTTCGGCCGACGGTGAATGGCAACGGAATCTAACAGCACTATAAAGAAACTCATGACATAATACATAAAATCAAACCAAACAAAGTGTGAATTAACTTTGGAATAATTTAACTACAAAATTAAATTGAAGGCTTTTATGATTGCGAACGAGTTGATGTATGTGTGATTTCCAATTTGCAATAGCCAGTATAGTGGGCTGGTTATTATTTTGTCCCTTTCTGAGCGAGTAGTGAGCAACGAATCAATCTCGCAAAGCGCGTTCCCGAGCCAGGAGCACCGGCATCGTTTGATGTGTTGTGATGTGATGTGATGTGATGTGATATGATACTTGTTATACTTTCAGGCGTACCAACAGAGTACTTGCCGGGTTAAGCGTAGTGGAAATTTTTCTCATTTAAATTAGCGCGAAACTCACCTGCGCAGCATGAATTTGCCAAACATACAAAGCAATTAATTTTTACCCCAACTCTTTGAACAAACCCATTTGCAATACTTGTATCTTCCATTTAGATATTGATAGAGGAGGATGCCATAAATATTTATCAATAATGAGGAAATATTGAAACTGAAATTGAACCTGAAACTGTTTTGGATATTAATTCATTGGAAAATGTTCAATATTGAAATGTCAGCATTCGGAATGGCAGAATAGCATAATTCAAAGACGCCCCTGTATGTTTATACACCAATAATGGTTTACGCAAACCTGTTTACGTTCTGCCAAAACACAACAGAACCAATTAAGCTCCACTAAGCAAACAACAACATTTTCCCCACTGGAAAATACTGCTCGAAAAAAAATCTTGAACGCTTTGTATTTCACGACCTTGGCCCTGTCCAATGTGAATCGAAGTCGAACTTGACGTTGAGGCGCGGGCACGTGGAGGATAGAAATTCATATTTCCGCACATCATCAAATCTGATGCGATGTTTGCATATCTATTTGAGAATGTCGAGGCTTTGCACGATGGCAAACAGTTTAACAAACTGCACAAACGGCCCAGACCAAATAACTGCCGGGCGAAGTTATCAGCGGCAGCAAAAAAATACATCCACCCACGCGGTCCCCCCTCCCCTGCGGGGTGGCTTCTCTTTCCACGCCGACGAAATCCGCATATCCGAGCGCGGACGGCCAGAAAATAAACCGATTTTTCCGGTAAATGTTTGCCTCTTTTCCTCCCTCCTCCACCCCCCACCACACACGATACAGTGAGCGCTTTTGCCCTGTGGGTACATTCGTGATATTATTTTGGAAATTGTCTGCGCGCCGCGTTGTTGAACCGCCACACTGATGCGTGTTGATCAAA
>JARJDQ010026241.1:0-16663 GCA_030264215.1 Geostiba sp. GC000077
AGTGGTCATGTCGCACCTCCAGGCAGTCGAAGGGTGAGATTGTGAGAGCGTGAGAGTAGGTTTTTGCTTAGTTTTAGGCCTACTTATAAGCGTTAGTTATCTTATGTAAAGTCAGTCTCGTAGCAACCGTGTGGGAGTCGTGTAGTAACCGTGTAGGAGTTTAGATCGAGCAACAAAAATAGGAAACCATACTGTAGAATAAACGGGTAGTTTTAACGAACATTTTGTGTTACATCTTTGTGTTTTGGACTTTCCCAATAAGAGTTTTTTCCCTCTGACGAGGGTGGCGACCGTGATATAAGCCAAGAAGTTGGTTCGTAACAAGAACTGTTTAAAGTTGAAGGCTGAAAGGGTTGTTGAAATAAGTAAATATAGAATGTACCAAGGCCCTGGGTGCGTGATATAGTCGTGAGTCGTGAAAGTGCTCGTCAGTTGACTGTGATGACATTCGGTGGAAAGGTTTGCAGCCCGTCGCCTCCACCGAGTGTCGCGCGCGCGTTCCTCCGAACCCCATCCGTCCACCTTGTTCCAATAAAATGCTTTGCGTTAAAGATTCATCGACGTAGCGCATTTCAAACAGACTGCCCTCTCAGCACCTCATGCACCCAAGGAGTTCTTCTCGGGCGTTAGTAATTCATGGCGGGGCCGACGATGTCGTCATTCGCTATGTGCGGATAGGCGGGGGAGGGTGGCCGGTATCAATTACACGTCGGCGGGGATGCATTACCTAGCGGCCCTCGCCACCAGCATGATGGTTAGTTACAGTGCACCCTGGGCCTGGGGCCGGAGGCCTGATGATGGGTTTTCGGGCGGGGGTGTGGGCCCGCACGGTCCGTCGAGTGACATTAACGAGAGAACGAGTCGCCGGGCGAGACGAGTGAGAGTGGATCCCGCACCCCTTTGGGGCGGCACGCAGCGCGCCGCTTGTGGCCATCTAAATAATGCACTTTCCAACGTTTGCGTTCGCAATTACGGGGCCGCGGACCCCATGGTGATGCGTTTGTTTGCATGCACACGCGCGCGCAACGCACGACGGTGGCTGCGGCTGCGGCGGCGGCGGCGGTGGGCCCTGCCATCTCGCCCGCCGCGCCGAATTCCATTTCTGCCCGCATGCGGCGCGCGTGTCATTACCGGCGTTACATCGTGCACACAATGTGGTGCAAAGTGGATTTCAAACGCGCACGACAGCTACACTTGCATATGTTATGGAGCCCATGCTCCTATGGCCCATGGGCCGAAAACTCGCCCAAAATCCAATTTGCACTATTAATTTAATTCAACATGTTGTTTATCACGGAAACATTTTTGAGGCCACACGCTTCGTCGTAATTCGTTTTGAATTTTTGATCCGCGTTGCCACCGAACTTCACTTCAAAACTAGATAAAACCGCGAAGCTAATTAATACTACACAAATTAATATTAATCACACCGGAACGGCGGGTATTTCAGTTGGGCGCCATTAATGGAATGCGTGCTGGAGAGTTGGAACCGGCACAATGGGCAAAAACGGGCTGAATGCCGGAACAATGGTAACGCAAGCTCGAAGTTCAAAGGGCAGTCTGCAAATTGATTGATTAATTCCCGGTGCCGGTGAACGAGTGAACATGTGAACTATTGGGAAAATTCGAGCCAACCTCGCGCATGTTATTTCAATTTTAATATGTCTTGATAATATGCAGCGCATTGATGAGCCAGCTGTCGAGCGTAACAAACAAGAAACAACAAACGCATGATCAATTATTAAGCGACAACTTGAAGCTGGCAGCTCGTACCAACTGTGAAATGGAAAGTGGAAGTCATATGTGCGATGTGCGTGAAACGCCTCTGATACTTTTGCGTTAAAGATTCACAATACGCTGGCATGAATAATACATTCTCAAGCGCGAAGGGCAGGCAAAAACGAACACCTGGACACTTTGACAAACTAATATTTGGATGAATTATGCACGCTCGGCGCGAATAAAAACTGACGATGGCGCCCCCAATCTCCCGCTCTGTCTTAGCCTGAAAAAATACGGCGAAGCGGCACTTCGCAATTTGTTGCTAGCTTTAATGCAAGTCATGTTTTTCTAATGTAATTGCAATGTTGTAATCGCAATGTAGCGACATGCAAAATGCGATTGTTTTTTATACTTCGGGCGAGCGCGTGCTCAAAACACGGGTCCTTTGTGAGCGAACTCGCAAACGAGTATTCTTACCAGCGAATTCGATGCCAGGCGTTGTTTATTATTGTTATTATCCTCGGGGCAAGGCTTTCTTTAGCGCAGGTGCGGCGCATGTGAGCGCGAGGAGCGAGCGCGTCGCAAGGGTTAAAACGAATTAATAGCGTTGAATCAATATTTGTTATTTATTTATCTGGTAATGACAGTAATGCCCAATGCCTGCACTCGTTCCGTTTATTATTCAAAGCGTTACGTCACTGTTGGATATTTATTGCGAGGTGTTTATCAACTCCCAGGAAAATAAAGGCTTCAAACTACGCATGGTTGGGAAACTAGGGATGATAAAATGTTCAATTACTTCGGAGAACTGCTCAAAGAACAAGAAATGTAAGTTTCATTGTTGAAGTTTTAACGGCTGCTTTATGTTTTTTCTGAATGTACTAGCTCCAGTTGCGTTCAGATCACAGATAATGTGGAGGCGCAATTTCTAAAATTGTATTTTATTTTCTGCCCGTTAGCCAGGGCAGGAGCACCATCCACATCCCTCAAGGTAAAGACGAAGAGGAACCAATCAATCATTAATTCCTTGTGTTTACATTATGCATCTTGAATAAATGATTCATTATCAAAAAAAACATACGATCGCCCTACTTAATTTTACGAGTTAAAGGATGCTCGTTTAGGTTAACACTATAACTACCTCAGTCAAATAAAGGAAAGTGTTCTAGATCATCAATGAGCATGGCAAAAACCACGCGAAGGATAATTGTATTTTTGGAACACGGAACTCTGTACTCGTACTTTCGTACTTAAAGTTTCTTCCTTTTTATATAGCCAAAGAGACGCTTTATTAGATCCTCCCTATTCTAACCCTCTCTAGTGAAAGGAACTGCTATAAAATGTCTTTCAAAGTTTACACTTTCTTATTATATTTTCAAACACGCGACGAGAAATTACATTGGCGCCTCCACCATTATTTGGTGGAGGAACATATTCAAAATTGTGCATATTGTTCCAATAAAAAATTAAATACTGAACATTTGTAAAGTATTCAAGACAGTGTGTTAAGGAGAGTCTTAAACCTGATATCAAGGTAATTAGCGCATAAAAGTTGAGAAATTTTTCGAAAACATGCACGCGCTCAACACACGTTACTTCGGTACTTGTTTCGTTGTTTCATCTTATTTCTAATTTCCTCTAAGTTCTAAATATATGTATCAAATTTATGTACGTATTACTCTAACCCTCATACCACATGTTCCACGCTAAACACGCGGGTATGTCGGGGACATACCCTACTGATTTTTTAAAATTTTTGGAAATGACTCGTAATATACCACTGAAGATCATCTTTAAGAGAAGGAGAAAAGCTTTTCCCCATCCTGTATTTCCTGAACTCTTCTTTCAATGTTTCGTTTTTTTGGCATTAACATATAGTATACTAACAAGAGATACAGGTTGTGTTTTTTCAACAATCTTACGAGGAAGAAAATGCCTCGAAGGACTGTATAAAGGTTGCGAGCTAGTGGATATATTTAAAGCGGAGATAACTAAGCGCAGCGCGGCTTCATATTTTCGCACACATATCATCCGTTGAGCGTTGTTATATCGGACGGTTATTGGCGGTGCTCGCCGGCCGAAACGAGGATTATTTATCCATGCGATGGACGTTTTACGAGGACAGCCGCGGCGGCGGCCGGCGGTGGCGAACAGCGCGGAATGCATTATTGGACGGCGCGCGCGCGGCCCGCGCGACAAGGGCGATATAATTCATTGTTTTTGCTCAACCGTGCGCGTCGTATTTATGCGCCAAAATTAATGCCGAGCGCAAATAAATAAATTATCCTTTATGGGTGGGGCGCGCGCTTTATAAACACAACTAACGTTTGCGTTGCGCATTTGACAACGTAATGCCTGCGAGCAGACAGCGCGCGAGCTGGTTGCCCTGCTGGTCGACATGTAGATCTTGCCCCCATGCAGGGAGTGTGGAGTTGCAGAGCACCGCGAAACACCAACCCGCCTCACCCGCGATTCTGGTTTAATCATATTGTTTCACGAAACGCCGCATTATGTTGTCCCCAAGCGAGTGCTCACAAACAGACCAAGTTGCTGTGCGTATCTCATTTTTTTTTGGGTGTTGTTTTGAGCCTCGAATTTCAAAGAGTTTGTTTGTTGCAGGGCTTGCCTGCTGGATTAATAAATATTTAGTGTGCGCTTGGCACTGCCACATTGCCAGGATTGAAATTGGAGTCGTTGCAGTAGAAGTGCACAAAGTTCGTTTAAAAACACATTTTCGCAAGATAAACATTTTCAGCGGGAGGCGCGCGCGGAGTCAACAAGAAGAAAATGCAATATCTCCGGTGACAAGAGCTGTTGTGCGGTGCCAACACCAGATTCCTCACCTTCGAGGCTGTAAAGAATGTGTATGTAAACACTGTAAAAAGCACCCGGCCGTTTTCCTCGTTTTCATATTAAACGCGCACGAAAGAAGTAATAGAACGCGCGGCGGCGGCGGCGGAGTAACAAGTTTCTGACAAACGACGAGCTAACATCCGAATCACGTGCGAGCCACACATCCCCCCTGCAGCGAGACAACAACGAGGACGCGAAGATGACAGGCGTATAAAAGCGCATGGCTTGTGTAACTTGCAGCCGGCGCTGCCATGAGGTCCTTAAACGTGCTCAATCAGTATTGAAAATCATTGTCTCAGCCCCGTTTCACTCGCAGGCAAACTGTTTGCTCAGGCGTTCAGGTGCACGACGTGTGAAAGTTCTAGTGAAACAGTTTGCTCATTTCACTATGCGTTTGTCGTGTCTCGCTCATTTTGTCACATTGCGATCACCCTTGCTTCGATCAGCATCAAACCCGTGCGTCATGGAAAGTTTTAATTAATTACATTCGTTCATCCCCGCGGCCGGATGTAAAAAATCCATGAAGGCGGCTGCCATTGTCAAGCTCGTCATCGACCCACGCTTGCCGCCTGCCCTTATCACAGCGATCTCTCTATCGCGCTGGCATTCTTAATAAATCACATCTCACCGATCAACAGGGCGCCGCTCGACGTCGCTGTTCGTCATTACGTCATTATGTCATTCAGGGTGCGCGCCCTGTCGCACATTGGGCGCCGCGTCGACGCATGAAATTGTTTAAAGACCCCTGTTTTTCGCGCCCTTGCCGCGCGCGTTGATAAATGATAAAGAATAATGAGTTTCGTCGCCTCCGCCATCGGTAACGACGTGCGGCATGCCCATTGTTGTACTCTACGCTCAAGAATTTTAAACACTGCTTCCTCACGAGAGCTCACGATGCAAACGATTAGTAATTGTTTTTCGACGCCGGCGCGATTTTTTTTTCTCTCCACCAAACGCGTTTAGTTTTTCCTTCTGTGAGGGGGGCGGTTTTTGGCCGAAAATTATGATTTTGTTAGCAATATATATTTCCCTCCCATCAACCGCCACCGACGCCGCACCGCGTATTTTTTTGCGCGCCGTGCCAAAGGGAAAGAAGCACGATTCGACGCTAATAGCCGCAAAATAAAGGAGGCGACGAAAACGCATTAGCGTCGTAGAAAATCTCGGCGGCCGGTGCGAAAGAAACGCGACGCGCAACGCCGTTGCATGTGGGGGTTTGCCCGGTGGGCGAAAAATGCGGAAATCGCCTTCGCCGCCGACGGGCGTCGTCGCGGATGCCGCAGACGGAACGCCGAAAATGTGTACGCGCCTCGCCGGAAAAAAAGTGTAATTGATGATTTCGCGCTGCCACCATAACGGCTCGCACCTATTTTTTGCCAAAATGCCACCACAGCATCGTTGTTTACGCAGGACCGGCATGCAAATAATTCACATCGCGAACAATTGCCGCCAACACGTTTATTCGCTATGGTCGCTTCGTCGCTTCGGCGTCCTGTCGCCGACATCGCCAAACTTTAAAGCAATGTGTCATTTATATGGCTGCATTAAATATAGTTTCGTTGCGAGGAACATTGCCACATAATTAACATATAATTGTGCTAATTATCAATGCTCAGCGCAGTAATGCGCTGTTTGCTATCGCGCGCAGTATCTTACATTGTCGTTGGAGAAATTCGATTTGTAATCGCATTCCTAGAGCACTTTGCAGCAGAAACTAAATATTAAGGACCTGGTTTCCATCATGCGTATTTGCATAATTTATTCATGTGCACAGTGAAATTGCTAGCGAAAAATGAGACAAATTCTTGCGACTATTATTTTCGAGGCAAAAATCAATCAAGTACGCCATTACAACGTTATTGCGAGTTTATTATTACAAGTTACAGCACAATAAATTTGCGGCGAACGCATTAACATAAACATTCTTTTAAAATCTCACAATCGCTGACCTTTTCGCGATAATCGCCAAGTGTAAAGTTTTGAAATAAAAACCACCGCCCCACCGCCCCACCGCCGCGATGAATAAATAATGCATAAAGTTAATTAATGGCGCTGCCCATAAACGCAGACGTGGCCCAATATTTTTTAACAACATCACCGTTATAAATTAGTCTAAGCACACACAGAAAACTCGTAAATGCCATCAAGCCGAGTGCGACTAGTGGGCGCTGTGCGCGTAATTGCGTTCTTATTTCAAAATCACGAGGCGAGAAAAAAAAAAGTGTTTGCAGCCATCAAGCCGCCTGCGAAACGTGTAGCATGTAACATGTTGTATCAAAGGGGTTGGCAACATTCACGTGCTTCCTTAATGACTTCCCAATGAGCACAAAACCAAGCGGCTAATTGAAAAAAGCAAAAACAGCGCGCGAAGCTAGGCAGAGTAATTCAAAGTGAAGTAAAGTAAAGTAAAGTAAACTAAAGTGAAAACCTGACCAAACGTGTATACAAAATAGCACCTACATTGAAAGAAACCTAAAAGTCGTGACAAAGTAGTAGGCATGTAATTTACTGGTTGTTAAGCAACACAAGAACATTGCGTTGTTCCTGTACTTCCTGTAATTCTTCTCTTGGAAGTCCACCACTTGATGACTTAAATCAAATGTTCATTTATTCTGAAAGAGCTATGTCAGCTTGATATTGACGTGGAAATTTAGTTGCTCTAAAACTCGGAGCTTTAGGACTATTCAGAAATGTTGAAAAAATAATGCGCATTTTTTGTCGACACCGCCTGTAAACGTAATCCTTTGAAGTGCGCGTGAACATGGAAAAAACTCAGCTACTAGCTAACGATCAGTCATGCAATCGCGCACAAATAAACCGTGCTACAATTGAAAATTTGTGTTGCGCGCGTGCGTGCGCTGTCTTTAATACAAGTATAATGAGTGGCGTTTGCGTTGCGTATCAGTTTCCAGTTTCCCAGGCTAGCGACATTTTTTTCCCTTTTTTCTGTTTGACTTGGCTCCGCGGCAAGTTTTTGCATGAACAATATGAACATGTGAACATAACATTCGTGATTAATTCGTACGAGGCAACAGTCGAGGTGAAAACTTACTGTTTTTCTTTTGTTGGATTTATTAGTTGCTGAGGTAAATTGCACGTCGCCAGCCAGGTAGAAATACGAAAATTATCCAACGTCGCGTGATAGTATTTAATTAACTGGGCTCCTCCACCCAAGCGGCCAATATTGACATTGTTGCAGTAACTAATTGGTTTAAGTCATTATCGGCGTTTGCATTGCTTTATTTCTTTGCGATGTGCTTTTTATGTCGTTTATTGAATATTGCATATTGAATATTGAATATTGAACAATGAATATTGGTTTTCCGCGTTTTCACATCGAATGGAATGGCCGTAGCGTCTCGTTACAAGACGATCGCATTAACCAATAATACACGGTAATAGTTGACAATTGTTGTCGTCGTTGCGCTAATTCCGTTTGTAATTCGAAACGCATTAGTAGTAAATTACAATCGGACGCATTGTCGCCGTTTGCTCTCGAACCCCATCGCAGCCAGAGTCGGTTCAGCTCCTGCTGGCAGCGCAAAAGTCGGCGCAAGTTCAACAAAACAGACATTCGATGTCGGAAGCATTTTAACGTTTATTTGCGGTGCGTCTACTGGGAAGCAGTCGACTTGTAATTTTATGTCTTCGGTGTTTTGTGTGCTTTTGCCTTGCTGTGCGTTGCAATGTGATGTATGAGACGCTGCGCGGATCTTCAATTTGTCTAGCGCAGCGGAGCGGTTGAATTAAAGATGACAAATACGTCCCTGGCGGACGACGGTGATAGTGCGCTCATCGGAATTGTATGTAAATCGAGGCAATGGCAGTTAGCAGTCGTATGCTTCGGGCCTTCGGCAGGAAACCTTTGTCGCAATGAGCGCGCCGCCGTTTACGGCGTCGAAGAGACTGGGCGATGGTGGAGGCGCTCCTTATCGGACCCGATACAGGCCCGCCGCGTAATCCCTCACACTCGTATATTTAGATATCCAGCGCGCGGGATTAGGCGTGCCGATATTGCCGGCGACAGTCGCTGGGGCGGCTGGTGGTCGAAGGCGACGCGATGATCCGGCCCCGGCCATCGAAGGTGCTGCCGTGTGTGCCTAGTGCGCCCCTTTGTCTATTTAAACAAATCCCGACAATAAGATAACGACCTAATCGACGCCGAATACAAAAGACTCTAAATCGGCAGCGCGCAGCGCGCCTAATGCGGGCGACGAATCCTTTTAGGCCGCCCCCCTGTGCGAGGACTTAAAATCCTAACGATCCGAAATGTATTATGACGATCGCAAGGTCCGGGTTGCGCTGGCTTTGTCTCCGTAATTATTTTCATGCTAATTGCAGATGCGCGCACGCCGGAATTAAATTATTAGCGCTAGTGGCCAATGGCCGGCGGCGGCGGCGGCAAGTTTGTTTGCGCCGTCACTTATCCGATTTTATTTGGCAGTTTAATGTTATTATCTAATAGCGCGCGAGCGCGAGCGGCGAGTTCATTACTTTGCGAGTTCATTGCATTGCGAATCTATGCGCATTTCATTTCGTTTCTCCTTTTTTTTTTTCATTCGACTCCGGCCAGGAGAAGTGATAAATGACTGTGGCAATTAATCAAGCGGCGTTCTCCGTCGCGCCGATGTCTGTTCCCCGCGCGCGCCATGAATGCGTTTAGCTGTGCATCGCGGGCGGCGGCGGCGGTGGCAGTGCGTCGGCGGAATGCAAACCGACGTATCGCGTCGAAAGTGCCAGGGCGAACGTTGTTTGTTATGCGAAATCGAATTCGAGGATCTTTTCTTACCGTTTTCCCCTCGCACGCGCTCACCGCTCGTGGCGTTTAATGCGCTTTTCGTGCAGATAGGATGATAGTTTTAGTTTTCAGGAAAATCTAACTAAATAGAGGGATGCGTTATCTTTGTATACCATCCCAAAGAAGTCAAAATTGGTTCATATCCATTTTCTCAGTCTGGTTTAATAGATAATTAATGAAAAATTGTTGTGGTTCGAAGAACAAGTGAAAATACAAGTGAAAAAGAAATGTCATCATTTCCGGTAGCTATTCAAAAAAGATTTTCTCAAGAAGCTATACAGGGTGATTTATTACTCGCAGCTATCTTTGAAGGTTTTATAGAAGGCCTTGAAAGAAGTACAATCAGCGAATAAAAAGTAGGTACATTGTTCTTCATGGCTGGCATACAGAGCTTTAAAGTTTCTTTGTTAACTTTGTTTCTAATTATTCTTTTGTTTCATTTAGAAGAGTAATTGAAAGATTATTTAATTTGTTATCTGCTCCAAATGAAAATTCTGATCCATTTCCAAAATCGTAGGAGGAATTGAATTTTTAAATAGCAAGTTTTAAAATCTATTGTTTTAAGTTAAGGATGAGCGCATTGCAACGAATGCTTCTTGATAAAAGCAACGAGCACGAAGTATGTAATGTACTATTTCATAATGGTAAGTTGGCAAATTTTATGCCCTTTCCAGCGATGCTATTACATGCACAAAATGTAAACAAATTCATTACGTAATCAACAAATGTATCACCTAAAACACGTCCGTAAAATGAAAATGTTGGTGGAGGCGCCGAAAAACGAATGTGTTTCTCCATTTGAAACTTTCAAATCCATTTGAAACGCATTTTGCATGCTTTGATTTTTCTAGACTTTTAGTATGTTAAAAAGGTACCAATCTAAAAACCTATTTCTCCTTCACTATAACTGCGAGGGCGGTTGAATGCGCGATGCTCTTGTGCTATACATCATCATTCGTCACGTCCACGACGACGACGACTTCATACCTCACATAAAAAACAAGTATGTTTTGAATAAGTGCATAAAAAAGTGCATATTACCGCGCGTTTATCCAATAACACGGGGGCGCAACGTGTATTAGCCGCCGCCGAGCTCCCAAAGCTTTTAATATCGAATTACAATATTCATGAGACGTTCGTATTCCCATTCGCGGCCGGCGCACTCAGCGCCCCGGCTGCAATTCGGTGCAATTAAAGTGCGATGTGGTTTTTATTTACTGGCGCGCGGGACAAACAACGGGCGAATGGGAAATGTGGACAGCACCCCGACCTTTTACTCCTCACCGTCCGCGCAGTCTCCGCCAGAAGGCAAATTGTATAGCGAAAACGAGGAGAATCGAATTGAATATTCGGTTGCATGTTGCATGCTGATTACGACTGGCGAGTTCTGGGTGGGAGCGGCTCCCAAGTGCAATAAAAAGTCGCCCCAGCGCCGGCCACCCCTCGGGGAGCTCGATTTCGTACGTGGCCCATGCAGCTGGACGTTTCATGCGCGCGCGACAATCATGTGCACGATTAATAAATTATACAAACAGACGTAATGCGATATCCGCGTCGGCGCGATATTGCGCCACGGTTCGCGGGCACTTTGTGCGCTGGTGGACGTAAAACAAAGCAGGAAAATGTTGGCCGAACGCACCCCCTCCCCCACGTGCACACACACGCGGCTAACAAGTCGTGGAAAAAAATGATGCAGGGACATGCGATCGTCGCCGAGCGTCGTAAAATGTCATGTGCATGCCTAAATGTTATGTCAACTGATCCAGAATGATAAAATTGCTCGACAACGATTATTTCATCCAGCACCGGCTACCCCGGAAAAATGTTAACAAATACAAGATCAATACCAAAATGCCATACAATTGCGATATGTTCGGGGTGATAACATGCAGGATGGCTTTTGTATGCCGCCGCTGAAAGGACGCGGCGATAAAAACGAATGTCTGCGTTGTTGCTATTACCCTGCTGACTCTGAGCATAAACGTAACATAAACAATTTATTAGATTGCCGTACAAAGCAGTGCACGTGATGCAAGGCGAGTTCGTTTCCGCTTCCCGGAGCTTTCAAAATGAAAGATCACGCTGAAATGAGAAACGATGCATCTGCGCATGCGCTTGCATATTCGTCCGCGAATATAATTGTATTTTCAGCGCATGGCTTGAGTGTCAAGATTACTTTTGTGCTGCGCGCAGTCACATCAATTGCATATTTCCTCCCCTTTTCGCGAACGTCCTCGCGGCGGCACTCGGACTTGAGTGGACCCGCCGTCTGGAGCGCAGATTCAGCGAAGTACAAGTCGAGAATCGCGGCGGAATCTTTTTCTCTGAGGTCATTGTTTAAGCTGTAAGCACTCACTTTGCCTTTTGCTGGAGCGCTTGTCGATAACGATCTAACTATCTCCGCAAGGGCTGCGCGCCCGGCTTTGCCGCCGCTACCGCCGTGGGCCTTATCTTCCGGCCACTTTATGCAAGTGCCCCGTTACGACCCGTTACCGTTTAGCGGGATTGAGCGGAATGCGCTCCGCGCGCATTCGACATGTGCTGTGTGTGCCCGAATCAAACAGTAATCCGCTGTGGGCTAAACGTGTTACATGTATCAACGGAAACGAATCTTGGGCGAAATATGATCATGCCATTGCAGCCAAGGTCCATAGATGTGTGAAAGCCCCTTTATGCAGGAGATATAGGTTTTTAGGTCGGACTAATTCCCACAAAGACGGGATTTGTAAAACTAAATTTCGGCCGTGCTATATGTACAGCCAACTTAACGTTTTTTAACATACTAAAAACCAAGAAGAATGTAAGCATGCAAAATGCGTTTTTTTCTTGCTCAAAGTTTCAAATGGGGAAAGACTATCTTCTCCTGGCGCCTCCACCAACATTTTTATTTTACAGACATGTTTTCGGTGATACATTTGTTCATTACGTAATGAATTTATAAACATTTTGTGAATACAATAGCATTGCTGGAAAGGGCATGAAATTTGCATACTTACCACTATGAAAATTTTCTTTCATAATTATGTAAGTTTATGATTTATTGCACATTGAAAATTGCCAATTATTTTTTCAAAATTATTATTTTTTGTCATTGGGCGGTATGTATTTGATTGTTGTTGCATCTTCATGCACTGTGAAATATATCAAATTAAAGAAAATTTCACGCTATTGTCAATGATGCTAATTTCATAATTATGGTTATTCTCAATTTTGGGTCATGGGGAGTTTAGTAAAAATAATCTCGTTGGTTGAAAATCCTACAAGAAGCGATATCTTAAAAACTAAGGTCAAACGGCCCATAGTTGTCGAATATTTTCGACTCTAAATTCGATGTAGAATATACTCCTTTACTGTGTGCAACCTTAAATAAACCATCTGGTAAATAAAAGACACCATATGTTTGTATCTTCGTATCCTCGTATGTCTGTTTGTCCATCTCGGCAAATTCACAGTTTTAGCCCGATAAAGATGAAACTCTGTACTATGATAGATTATGGCCAGGGTAAATCAAGGCATATGTCTCAATTTAAAAATCCAAGTCATTGCACATTCTAGTTGACCAAAAACACGTCCGTAAAATGAAAATATTGGTGAAGGCGCCGGGAAACAAATATGTTTCTCTTTTTCAAGCTTTGAGCAAGGAAAAAACACATTTTGCATGCATACATTAATCTAGACTTTAAGAATGTCAAAAAGGTCAACCAACTAAAAAATGCAATCCTCATCTTTGTGGAAATTTGTACGACCAAACACCAATTTTTTGCTTATGTGGAAAATGCTCGATATTTTACCAACGCTTCCTCTAAATTTTACTTTCTTTGAACATTTTGATAGAAATAAATATGCTCTTGGAGATCACTTAATTTCTTAAGCAAGTTACAGTTACGTTACAGTTTTTTGATCAATTTTTTGATCAATTTCTTGGCAACTATAATAACAAAGAATTGTACAAATTGTAACGATTGATAACTGACTGAAAGGCTTCTACTAAACCAACCTTCAAAATGCGACTTTTCCTTTAAATTTAATTAAATTAGACTTTCCAAATCAGCTGGAGCTTTGGAAGGCAAACACAACTCTTTCTCTCACACACAGTCTATTTCAGTTTGTTTGCTCTCCATCGCTTACGTTTCCAACCTCAAACCTTGAAAGTGACGGATGACTGGAAAGTCTCATTAAAATTTTACCTTTAAAATGTTACATTATAAAAATATTTTGTAAACACATCAAGGAAAATGCCTTTGAAATGCCTTTGATTATTTTGTTATCTAAAAAGAAACTCAATGAAATCATGTAAATTGCCCCAATCCCTTTTTTTTCGAGTTGGGCCAAGATTTAACATTTTGAAAACACGCTAAAGAAAATGCGTTGTATTATCCGGACGCATATTCCAATTATAAGTTTCTTTCGATGTTCTAATACGTAAAGAGTCGCTGGTGAAGAAGCATCCTATTGCAATCGCACGTAGAATCAAGAAATACGTAAAAAATACTTTTCCAAGTTGGGATAGAATTCCATGCACGCCACTGGTTACTAGTGCTTCACGCTTTTTCTTCGTTGCTCAGATTCAGATGGTGTGCAAACTGCGAGAGTCCCTAGTCCGATAGTTCATAAGTCGGTGCCGGATTTCGCCCTGGTCGATTGTGCAACTCATCGTGCGCTGCCGCCGCCCGCCGCAAACACGGATTACTTACGCGCATCTATTGTTGTTAAGCCGCAGTATTTGTTTATACGTCCTATTTATGTTTCGCATAACAGAAGTTGGCGTTCACTCTATTGTGCGAGGCGTGCTATCGCAGCCCACCCGCGGGTTGTGTTTGTGCGCGCGTGGCGGTTGCTGCTGGAGGCGGCGGACGAGATCAGACGGCGTGCAGACAGCCCGCGCACTTTGTTATGCTAATCGGACGTATGCGCGCGCCCAGGTACATCGGAATAACTTAAGAACAGATGATCTTGCATTTCTAGCGCGAGCGCGCGCTGCGGGGGGCGGCTGTCTATAACCACATTGCGCCGTGCTCCCATGATCCCGGGGATGAGCGGCGCATCGAATTTGTTTTAACGATTTTATTTATTAGCCGCGTGACGCGTGCGACAGGTGAAAAACTTTCGGTTTCCGCGTGTGCTGCCTCCGAACTGGGCCGAGGGCCGGCTGAATTGATGGCGGCGATAAGAAAGAGAGAAAGTGTAATCTGGCTGGTTGTCGTTTACGAAGTTCGTAAAGCATGAAATCGCCGAGGATGCGCGAGCGCGACGGGTAATATTCACTCTGCGCGCTCGCCCGCCGCCAACGCCGCCGATGATTTATTAACTCTCGGCGGCGACGCCGGGAAGAGTCACCCCAAACAAGCAATAAATTTTAAATATGGGCGCGCGCCGGCTGAAAGAAAAGCTGCCGCCGCCGCCGCCGCCGCCGCCTGCCCGAGCGCGAAAGTTCGACGCGCCGAACATCTTACTTCAACGTCGCGGCGCGGATTTTTTATGCGCACCAAGCAACTACAGCGGGGGCGGCGGGGGCGGCGGGGGCGGCGGGGGCGGCGGGGGCGGCGGGGGATTGGGGCAAGTCATAGCGGCAAATCCCGATTCAGATTCCGGTCGAGCGGTGGATTTTTTTCCCCGGCACGAAGATCGAAGAAAGTTCACTTTGCCGAGCTGGAATCATTCAGACCGCGGACTTTTGCGGACGTCGCAACTTGCCGACTGACGACGGCGCCCGCCGCCGAAAAAGGGATCATAACGAAGAGGGAGGAAGCGCAACGCGCCGCCGGAAGAGATCAGCGAAATAATTGGAAAAGTCGTATATATATATATTTTTTTTTTTGAAGATTTATTAAGCGGTCCCGCGACTCGATCGAGCGAATTGATTTCCACTGTTGCAGGGGAGCAGGGGTTCGTGTTCCCTTTAGCATTGGGAGCCGCGCATTCCCGCACGCATGATTTGATTACCGGGCGCGGCGGCATGTTTTCGCACGGCAGCCGCCGCGCATAATCGAAATGATAAAACGCGCGCGCGGCGACCGCACGCCGCGGCGATTTATGTCCCAATCTCGGGACGAGGGCCACCGGGCCACCACCGATATGATCCACTCCGGTATGTCGGGCACGCAATGATCGGGAAATGAAGTTCGCCGGAGCAGCTGAACACGGCCGTTGCGATAATGCGGCTTCCGGCCTCGACGCTCCGCGCGCGTTTGCTTAACGGGCGAGCGCCGCCGCCGCCTAAACCCCATTGTCGCATTAAACTAAATTTCCATGGCTTACAGTTTTCCACGATTCAGTTCACCGACACGCCGCCCGCCCCACCGCATTAGGAGCGCTAAGTTTTCATATTAGCCCTGGCTTCCGCGAACTTTCTTCGTTAGCCCGAGGAGAACAAGACCTGCATACGCTTCTTTGCCGCCCTCGTCTAATCGCGCATGTACATGAAAAATGCATCAAAAGTGCGGCCAAGCGCGGAGAGAAATTATCATCACGTCACGTTGTGTCGTATACATAGTTCAGGACCAATTCCCACAAAGATTGCTTGTTTAGTTCGTTGTACAGTTCGTTGTTTTTGACATACTAAAAGTCTAGAAAAATCAAAGCATGCAAAACGCGTTTTTTTCTTGCACAAAGTTTCAAATGGAGAAACACATTTGTTTCACGGCGCCTCCACAAACATTATCATTTCACAGACGTATTTTTGGTCAGCACGAATGTCCAATGGCGTGGATTTTCAAATCGAGCCATAGTTTTATTCTGGCCATAATCTATCATAGTATCAAGTTTCATCATTATCGGACTAACACAGTGGATTTACCGAGGTGGACAAACAAACATACAAAATGGTTCAGTTATGGCTGCACACAGAAAATGAGATTATTCTACATAGAATTTTGAGTCAAAAATTTTCGACAACCATTGGCTGTTTGACCTTAGTTTTGAAAATATTGTTTCTTGTAGGTCAACAACGCGATTATTTTTACTAAACTCCCACTAACTCAAAAATGAGAACAAGCATAATTATGAACTTCGCATCATTGGATAAAGCGTGAAATCTCCTTTAATTTGATATATTTCACAAAGCATGAAAAACACAAATATATTTTGAATAAAATAATTGGAAATTTTCAGTGAGCAATGACGCATAAACTTACATAATTGTGAAATAAAATTTTCATAGTGGTAAGTTGGAAAATTTCATGCCCTTTCCAGCGATGTTATTGCATGTTCAAAATCTTAACAAAATCATTAAGTAATCAACAAATGTATCACACGTCCGTAAAATGAAAATGTTCGTGGAGGCGCCGGGAG
>JARJDQ010026247.1:0-10119 GCA_030264215.1 Geostiba sp. GC000077
TTAAAACGTAAATTAATAGGAACTATCGATGCTAAATTGTTGACAATCCATGCGCACTGTCGACCTAACTTACAATAACAAACAAAAAAACGAAATAAATAACAAAATTACCCGTCACTGGAGCAATAAAAATGTAAAAAAAAACGAAGAGATTCCCGTCATGAATATCATCAAGCAGCCTATACAAAAGGGGTTAAGTAACCGCATGTTGGAGTTTGATACCGGATTCTCTGCTGCTTTGTTTAAAGCGTTCAGAAACTTCCGAGCGTTCAGAGAATCGGGATTTGATTGTGGTCAGATGACTCAGGTCTTGAAGTGCAGAGAGACTACAACATGCAGTTTTCCATTGTTATCTGAATCCCGTTGTGCGTCTTCACTTTGTCCAACACTTTGTTTACGTACTCCGTCGTTTGGCCCGCAATCTTCACTTCTACAAAGAATACAAGTCATTAATGCTACTGTCTAGGTTCTCAAGAAGTCAACATCTAGTCATCTAGATCATAGACATAGAGTTTGAGAGTGGAACTTACTAATTGAGGATTTGACAATTTTCTCCACATGCTGAGTGAATTCATCCGCTTTGCTCTGCGAGCAGTTGTTGATCTTCACTTTGAGAATATGCCTGGCCTGGTGCAAATGATTCAAGAGTCGTTCTGCAAAAACGCAGCATGTAAAACATATTGGAAGCGAATTTAATAGTGACTTACTGTGTTCGTTTTCAAGTCCTTCCAGCTTGATTTTGTTCGCCTCGTGCTGTGCCTTCTTCTTGAGCCTGCACGCCCTCGACGCTAACTTATTCTTCTCCTTGCGCGTCTTCGGGCGTACATTGAACGGCAGCTCGCTGACGGGCGTCATATCATTGATGACCCTCCCCAGCTTGTCCAGCTCCTTGCCGATGTTGTATAACTTCCTTGGGTTTGGCGTCAAATCATTGCCGTCTCCTTTACGCGCCTTCCCGCTGTGTTTAATACCACGTACCGCACAATCCGGACTAAACACTGGATCAGTGATTTGGTTCAGCACATGTGGATTCTCCGTTTTCGTCTTGACGATCAGCCGCAGTCCTTTGGGTCCTTTCGCTTGCACATTGTACTGCCAGAAGAAGCGCTCCTTCTTCTTCATTGCCTTCAGTCCGGTGTGGTCGTCATCGTCATCTGAATCACCTAAAAACATTCATTGCAATAGAACAAAATACGAACAAAATACACATAAACTTCTATATTTCAAGGTCAACAAGGTTTCCCTTTCGTTTACATGAAATTTGCATTTTTTTTTCACTTTTACTACGGCATGAACTATGAGAATGTGCTTGCCACGTGTGGGGCTAAGAAATAATCATAAATAGCGCACGCATTGCTAATTTAATCGAATGCATGAATGCATACTCGATGAAGGTGTTAGCGCTTAGCGTTTTAGCCGGTTTCGCGTTTAGCATTCATTATAGGATTGCAAATTGTAAACAAATCGAGACTTTCACGCTGGGGACGTAAGACGCAAGATTATGGATTATCTAACATTCTAACCAACACTTGAAAAAAATATAACAATAATAATGTTGTTGAATTGATACAACATGCGAAATCGCAAAATGTGACGCTCGATGAAAGTTTCACAGTTGGGACAGCGCGCAATGACATAATTCATGAATAGATAAGAGCTTACACATGAAGTGTTACTCGTCGATAGCATCATCAAGTCGCAGTCGCAGCTACATTCGATTGTAAATAGTCACTAGTGGTTATTTTGATACTGCACAATCTTGTACAAGCTGTGACTGTCAGAGACACGTGTTGCCCAAATTCGATGCGCAAACGAATGTTCTCAGTTCTCAGAGTAGTGACGTTGGCGTAACAATAACAACTCGACACAGTCAACATTCGCAAATCATCAAGTCACATCACAGTTACTAGTACTACTCTTAATGCGTTTGTTTTGATTTGCTTCTGTTTTGTTTTTTTTTTGTGAATTTGCGGTTGTTGTTGTTTGTGTCTTGTGTGAATGATCCAACCATTTGCATACGTATAGGCATAGGTATAGGAAATTGTTCAAACTGTTAAATTCAAGGTCAAACACCAAACAATCCGATGGCTCATGGTGGAGGCACCTGCGCAACGTGTGCCGTAGCAAAGTGCAAACAACACAAAGCTGGTGCTTAGTTTCTGCATGCAGTGTTTGTTGTATACAGAACGTTTGTTGTATCATGGCTCATAGGTCATAGGCACATGTAGTTTTAACGCCATTTATTATAGGATAAACACTTTGTATATTAACAAGCGTGACGAATGTTATTGACCGCCGCCACTGGGTCCCGCACATTTAAATATTGCGCGAATCGGCGAATGAGCGAATCATAAATAAAGTGAACTTTTCGAGGCATCGAGCGCAGCACACCGTTCTTAGAAAAATGCGGAAAAGCCTTGAGATCTATGTTTTTATCGTTTTGTTGTGCTGTAATTTTAGCACCGAGTCACACACACACGTTGCGCACACGAGTCATTAAACCGCAGTAGCAGCAAAGTGCTGTGGTAATAATTAATTATCATTGCATTAATTCAACTCACCATCAGTGGAATAATCCTCATAATGCTCGCTGTTGTCCTCGTCACTGTCCAGCTCATCATGCGAAATGTCGGGCGCTTCCGGACTGAGGACACCCGTAGAAAGGGACGACGTGGAGCCGGCTTCCACTTGTGATCCGGTGGAGAGCAAATGAGGTCGAGGTTCTCGCCGCTGCCAGAGGTCCCTCAGCGCAGAGTGCGTGGGTGCTGAAGAGCTCAGCCTTGAACTATGCGCCATTTTCTGCTGTAATCGCGCCTGGGAGGGTGAAATGGCCGTCGCGCTGGGTCCGGGCACGCTCTGCCCCAACAGCACCTCCTGTCCCTGTGGTGGATAGCTATCGCGCTTGAGCAGCTCGTGCAGAGTGCTGTGACGCGCCTGTAAGCTCGATGACGAGGGCGACAGCGTCGGCACCAGCAGCGATGAGCTGGAACTCGCCTGGCTCGTCGGCGAGAAGGTCTTGCTCGGCGTGTGGCAGAGCGACTCGTAGGAGTTGGAGTTCAGGTTGAATTCGTCCTTGAAGTAGCTCATGCCCGCCGTGGGGCATGAGGAGGCGAAGATGCTGTTGTTGTTGTTCAGGTGGTTGTTCAGATTGAGGAAGCCGTTCGGACCTAGACCCAGGGACATGGACATGGACATGCCTTTCATGTGCGTATTGCTCGTGGTATAGTTACTGTCTTCGGGCAGCGGGAGCAGATCGTCGAAGTTCAGGTCGAAGAGGATGTCATCGGTGGAGTCGATGTTCGGCAGCTGTGTGTCCGGTATGAGGTCGGCCTTGTCCACCTGAAAGATGTCGTCGTCGAATGGGATCGTCGGCTCCATCTTGGTGATCTCCATGTCCAGCTGCTTGGTGCTCCACATGGTGTTGGCGTCGATCGACTCCGGCGAGGCGACCTGCGTCAGCATATCCTGATAGATCGGCGAGTCCATGGCGTCCAGGTGGATATCGCGATAGTCGTCGATTCGCTTCACTGGAATCGGCACACTGGCCGTCATATTCATGTTGATCGCGTTGAGGGATTCCATCATTGGCTCCTCTTTGATGGCTATTCCTGGGTCGATAAAATAATCACCCATGCTTGTATGCTCATGTAAGACAAATCTAGAAAAGCACACGATTAGTATGATGCATTATTGCGAAATACACAAACGAAAGAAACGAAACAAGTTTTGCTGAAATTGTTTTCGATTTCATCTTTGTTATCCACTAATTTTAAGGAAAAACAAAAAATGCGCGTAAACAAAGCTTATGTAAGTTTGGTTTGCGCGCCACGCAGAAAAAAAACAAAAGATGTAAACAAACAAAACACCAACGACCAATCACAAGGTAGGACGGTACGTCAACGGCGTGTTTGTGCCAGCAGGAAGCACATTTCAAACAACAAAGCTTGTTTACATGTTGTAACAAGCACAGCAGTGGAAAATCATGCTCACCGTGTAGTGTTGAGCGCCTAAAATTAGTGATAACTCGTCACTGACGAACTTTGACCGGACCGATTTTATAATAAATTGCTGATAATCACAAACACTGGTATGCGCGCGGCGCGCATGCGCACTGCACGATCCACAACACAGGCGTGAAAAATGTGTTTCCACCGTGCACGCCACGAATCGCACTGAATCCACAACAAGAGTTCACTTTTTCCGTTCAACCGTTCAAAGGCATGCCTGGCACTATATTTAGAGCGCGTTGGACACAAGGGTGGATATTCCTGCTGTGCGCTAGAGCAAGCGGCAGCGCGCCATGCTTGAAAACAAATGAATCACGAGCACAAAAGCACAATAACACGCTCGACGTCACTCTCGCACGGCAGCACACGACAGCGCTGAGCACACTGGAGAAATTCCGAAATTGCCCTCCTGCGGGCGGGTGTCAGCCACTGTGTGTGGTGTTTGCTTGCAGGCAGTCAACGAGCGCTGGCTTTTGATGCGGTGGCACACTTCGAATGCGTTTGGTAATCGATTTATTTCGCGAAATAGTTGCGCCTTTTGGTGGTGACGACACGCGCGCTGCGAGTTGTGAGCAATGTTGGTAAACACTGAGGCGCTGCGGCGAGTACGCGCTCGCAGCAGGCAGGCAGGCCAGCAGGGAAAGGTCACATGAATATATTCAATAACCGAGCGCGGCGCGCCAATCAGCGCCGCCGTCTTTTGCGGCCAATCGCAGGCGCGCGCGATTAATGTAAACACACGGATCAACAAACCGAGCAAAATACAAATTCAACGCGCGGGAACTTATTCCTGCTGGCTCGCGACTCACTTATTACATAAATCTTAAATCATAGGTAAAGTGCTCTAATGCTGTGCAACTGCATCATACATTGGAAATACAACAACTCAAAAAACGATAATCTTTTGTTTAACAAATTTATTCATTCCAAAAGTTTGTTTCTGTTTGTGTTTAAAAAAATTATTCGTTTATTGACGTCATGCACACTGGAAGCTCGATCTCCTGTTTCCCTGTTTGGCATACGCGAATCCATTAATATTGTGATTTGTGCAATACGTAGCCGCGCTGACTGTATGTATTCCTGCTGACTGGTGACTTGCGCTCTCGCGCCGCGCGAGTCGTTTCGCCGTGGCCTTCACACTTCTTTTCTTACGAACAAAAACCATACAAAAACACGTGATGCACACGAACGCCGAGGCGTTCGATTATCTCGAGCTCTCGCTCACACTTATCGCGCGTATTCCTGCTGGATGGCACGCGGAGGCCCACGCTTGGGTATCGCGTGCGCCAAAGTGGGGACAGCCAGCAGGCCTCACGCCTCAGCAGGAAAGGCAAAAACATTGCGTCGCAGCGCTACCTAGTCGGAAAGAATGTAAAGCTTTAACATTTTGTACGGGCTTTGCAGAACTTTCAAAATATTTTCATTTCTACGTTCATTTTATATTTGAGGTAGGCAACCAAATATACAAATAAACTTGTTTATTATATTTGCTAACAGATGGTGCTACTCTTTAGAGATTGATATTAAAAATATCAATTTATTTTATTGTGTTCTTTTACAACTGTTATAAAATCATATTATTTGTTGCTTGTGCCATCGAGCCATCACCACACAATACTTATGCAGCTTTATGTAGAATTTTAAATTAGTTTCATTTTATATTTGAGGTAAGCAACCACATATACAAATAAACTTGTTTATTGTATTTGCTAACAGATGGTGCTACACTTTAAATAAAAATTAAAAATTATTAAATTAAAAAATTATATTTTTGTGTTCTTTCAAGAACTGTTATAAAATTATATTATTTGTTGTTTGAGACATCACTACACATTACTTATGAATTGAACATATTACATTGGAACATTCTTGATGTTGAGGTGATTCCTTATGTTCCTTGAAGACACATCAGAAGAGTATGACAAATGCGACGAAAGTCCAAATTTTCAACTTCTTTGTAAACACACTGTTGCTTGGACATCTTGCAGCCTTGGTTTTGATTAGTTCGAAAAGTTTCATGTGGGCTTCTTTTTATTTTCAGATTTGTGTGGCAAATTTCACGTAGATTTTGACTTTGTGGCTTTTGTCAAATTGTGAAATTGTCACATACATTCAACGGAAACCAAGGATGCTAGGACGTTGCGGGAAATTCAACAATTTCAGGATCTCATAAAGTACACACGCAATAATCAATATAGTGCTTTTATTTGAAAGATCGTTGAAGTAAAATATAAACGTGTTGTTACTTCGAATTTGGTATTCAAAATAAGTCAAATCCAATCTTTGTTCAATGTTCACAATTGTTCGTTTTCGTTCGCTTCGATAGTACGTACTGAATGGCATGACGCCATCTTGCATTCGATTGTATCGCACAATGCAGTGACTGCTCGTCAATTTGGTCAACGTTATTAGCAATTGCTCCCCGTCTTGATGCTTCATCTACGTGTAATCATCATACTGCTCACTTCAACGTGTCGTTATCACTCGTTTCGCTACGTTTGCTTGATTAATTTACGTTTTAATAACTTTTGCACTTGATTCACACTTGTTTGCTGATCCGCTACGAAATAGGCCTCGCTCTAAACGATTCATAATAAAAAACCATGTTATCTCAATCATCTAGATGTGTCTGCGTGTTTGTTTTATTTGTATCGATTTAGCTTATTATTAGCTCTTATTATCAATTAGCGTTTGAATAATTTGTTGTTTCAATATAGCTTATTGTGTGATTTCTTAATCGTAACTTGTTTTGGTAACGTTTGGTAAGTAAGTTGTATTTGTAGGTTAAGTTTTGTAGCTTTTGAGTAGCTGGTAGTTGTTGGTGAATGAGCAAAAAGCACGCTGAAGAAGGATGCTTAATTGGTTGCATATTTTGCAAGTTGCAAAAGACGCAAATCGTAATGTAGTACAGGAAAAATAGGTTTTTAGATGGAAATAATTCCCACAACGACGGGGTGTGAATTTTTCTGTTCGTTGATAGTGCCTTTTGGATATAATAAAAGTCTAAAAAATATGAACATGTAAAGTGCGTTTTTTTCTTGCACAAAGTTTCAAATGGAGAAACACATTTGTTTACCGGCGCCTCCACAAACGTGTTTTTGGTGATACATTTGTTGATTACGTAATTGATTTGTTAACTTTTTCAACATGTAATAGCATCAATGGAAAGGGCATGAAATTTGCCAACTTACCACGAGGAAAATTTTAGTTCCCAATTATGTAGTTTATAAGTTATTGCTCGTTGAAAATAGCCAATTATTTTTTTAACTAATTTTCTGTTTTTCTTGCCAATGAGCGATAAGTAATTGATTGTTGCTGCATCATACATACACTATGAAATATATCAAACTTAAGAAAATTTTACGCTCTTCCCAATGATGCTAATTTCATAATTGTGGTTATTCTCATTTTTAAGTTATGGGGCGTGTAGAAAAAAAAACACATTGTTGATAAAAAAAACTAAAAACTAAAGTCAAACGGCCTATAGTTGTCGAACACCATCAACGAACTAAAAAATGCAATCTTTGTAGAAATTAGTTCCGTCAAACATCTACTTTTTATTTTATATCTCCTTTACTAATGCTGCTGCCTTGTTTCATCGTTTCATGTCCTTCTCCTTCACTCGCCTGGGAAAAATTGAAACTTTACCGTTTAGTTTCGTAAGTTAGTGGACGAATTAATCCATGTCCCTCGTCAGTTCGAGTCGTTGAATTTTCTGTGCGTTCGATAAGGAGCTTGACCGCTTCGTGTACAGTATGTCCGTTAAGGACGGACTAATTTTCCACACGTTCTCGAATTTCCAAAGTGCTTTTGTTCGCTTAAAATTAGCAAAAAGTTACAAAAATACATAATGCATACAAAACGTACGTACCTAGCGTACAAAATAATCTACATATGTTTCCTTTTTTCATCATCGTATCAAAAGAAAGTGTATAATTGTCTTGTTGCGTTCGTTTCACTGGTGGATGCTGCGGATTGTAATTGAAATCTTGAAATCCTCTTTCATATAAGGGGGAGAAAAAGTACAAGTGCAAATTGTTACCTAACTTTCATTTTGAACTTTCTAGCTAATGGCTCTCTTTGTTAATGGTTCAAGCAACTTTTTACGAAGTTCTGTGGTTGGTGAAAAATTGCTTAATTGACATCCTAATAACACTCCACTTGAGATTCATCCTGGAAGCTACAAGCATCATTAGGGCGTATTAACAGTTTTGTTATTATTTATAAATTTGTAATTTTTAGGCGCTCTCAAAACGCAAGTCACTAAACAGTCGAAATGTCATGTAATCTTCACGCTTATTCTTGGGTTTTGCTTCGTAAGTGTTTGCAAGTGTATTGTTAGTATTTTCTGCTGTTTCATCTACATGTAAATATCACAATGGCCGCTGACGGAAGCCCACGCAAAATTCCAGTTTAGTTATTTAGTTAAATTTAGTAATTTCGATCGTTCGAAAGCGGAAATGGTGGAGTGGGAGGGGGAAGGGGACAGGAATCAAACGCAAGCTTCGCGGAGAAACGGCCAGCCAACAACAATCAAGTAAGTGTGTTTTCTTTGTTTTGTTACGCTTTGTTTCAGTTTCGTTTTCGTTAGAATTGTTTGTTCATTGAATGCCTCATGTCCTTGCGATTGCAAATTTTCGTGTTGCGTGGTGTGTGTGTGTTTTCTTTTGTTTGGAGAGTGGTGAGATATGTGGCTGATATAAAGCACAATTTGTTATTTAGTTCAAAGTTTGTCGCAAATTCTGTTGAGTTTTAGTTGCTTTTAGTTGGGTTTGGCGCTTGTTTGCGTTTGCTAAACACGATTTTGTTACTTATCGTTAGTAAAGAGAGAAAGAGTGTTAAAACACAGCACTACGTTTTTTCAATGTTAACTCTTGCGTCTCTAAGTTATCATAAATATATACTTTGTTCTTGTTTTGTCTCTTGTGGTGAATGAAGCTCTGCGCGCGTTTATTTTTTTTTGTAAACTTGCTCATTTAGCTGTGCGTTGTCTTCTTGCTTATTAGTTATAACACTTTCATCATCAAAACTCGTGTCCCGAATGCCAGGATGCCTAAAAAAAGCTGGCGCACGTTTCGGTGGCTGGCTGTGTGTGCGTTCACTCCTTCAAAGATGCAGCGCGACACGCGAGATCGTTAAAATTTCTTATAACAACAAGAGGAATGCATTTTAGTACGAATTGTTATATCTCATCGCATTGATTCATCATCTACGCTTAATGGATTCATTTTGTCTACGCTGTTTTCACTTTTTTGTCTGTGGGGGGAGGTGGGGGAGTGGAGTGGAGGCGCCTAGGGCTCCGGCTCGTGCGTGCCGTTCGTCCCCCCGCCGCCCTGCTCGTCGCTGGCGAGCTCGTGCGGCCGCAGGATGGCGCGCACCGTTTGGAAGTACTTCTTGAAGCCGAGCTTCTCGTAGAGGCTCTGCGAGGCGTCGTTTTCGGGGCGGATGACCACGAAGGGGATGTAGCCGCGCTTGGTGACGGCGTTCGTGAGCACCTGCGCCAGCCGGATGCCGTAGCCCTTGCGCCGGAATGCCGGCTTCGTCTGCATTGAGAACATGGCGCCGTAGTAGGACTGCACCATCCAGGCGGCCAGTTCGCCCTCGGCGGAGAAGACGCCGTAGCAGGGCAGGCGCTCCATCAGCCGGCCGAACACCTCCACGCTCTCCATGTGGTTCGCCGGGTAGAGGTCGTGGATTTCGGGGGCGTGCTCGGGAGTTAGCTGCTGCATCTCCGCACCCTCTACAAGGTCCCTACAACACGTCAATCATCATTATCGAATGTTCTAAAGCAACACTCACACATTCCTGGGCCGTATATTTTGCTAGTAATATTTAAAGTCGCTTTTTGTTTCTTTAACGTCGCTAATTTTTGAATTTATGCAGATTTCGATACTGTAGCAGAATCCCAGGTAGAAACTCATATTGGTGTATCTTGGTTTAATATTTATATACAGGGTGTCCCTGACCTACGGGATTCTTCGATTTTGGCTAGAAATACTAATAATATCAAAAAACTATTTAGATAAAAGTTATGCATACTTAAAATCTCCGCAACTCTAAAATATTTTCAGATACACAGGGTGTTGCATAAAAAAGATACAGACAAAAATAA
>JARJDQ010026260.1:0-10790 GCA_030264215.1 Geostiba sp. GC000077
ACCAAAGTTCATTCGGGCGTCCATTTTCCTTGTTTAGTTCGAGGCAATTTTGCGGCGGCGCTGTTTAGGAATATGGTCAATTGCCTGTACCTTTTCGTAACGTCCACCTGCAGCAAGCCATTGACCAGATCCTTGAGCTCCTTGCTGAACATCGAGGGCATTTTGAATTTGCCGAGCACAATCGAATTGTATAGACGCACATGGTCGCCGTTGTCCTTGAACGGCACCACGCCGGCGGTCAGCTCGAAGAGCAGAATGCCAAACGACCACCAGTCCGCCGAGTGACCATAACCCTTCATGATGACTAGTTCCGGCGCGATGTATTCGGGCGTGCCGCAGATCGTGTAAGTTCTACCTTTGCTCAACACCTACATGTAAATACAGACGAAACTGAGGAGAAAAGGGAACAGGACGCCATTTCGATGTACCTTGCAAAATCCAAAGTCGGTAATCTTCGCGTACCCGGACCCATCCAGCATAATATTCTCCGGCTTCAAGTCCCTGTACACGATGTTCAAGTAGTGCAAGTACTCCAAGCCGAGGAACACCTGCGCGGCGAAGAACTTGGTGACTTTCTCCTCAAACCTGCGCAGCCTACAACAACAAAATGGCGGATGTGGTGTCTTTCGAACAAAATGCACGCGATCCACGCGATATTTACCTGTTAAACGTCACGTACAAATCACCGCCGTTCAGAAATGGCAAGACAAAATACAAATTACCCCGGTCTATTGCAAAGTAGTCCATTTTCATTAGATTCGGATGCTTGCAGATGAGCAGGATCTTCTTCTCGTTCTTCGTGTGGTCCAGCTGCTTCGACTTTATGATGTGCGCCTTCTTCAGTATCTTGATCGCGTGGTACGTCTTCTTCGGCACGTAGCGCGCCAGCACCACGTTGCCGAACGCGCCCGAGCCGAGCTTGCACACGAGTTCGAAGTCTGTGATGGGCACGGTGTGCTTATCACTGTTCTGGAAGAAGTTCTGATAGAAGTACTTCTTGCTCTCCTCGAGGAATTCGCTGTAGCTGAGGTTCTCATCGCCCTTGGACTTGGCCATCGCGAGGACCGTGTTCACCAGCAGTTCGACATTGTACGCGAGGAAACTTGCGAACCAATCGTTCAGGAAGCTGCTGTTGACACAGTCCAACACGAAGGAGCGATGCGTTCGCAACATATAACTTGTGATTTATGAATTTGGGACGGGACAGAAATTTTGGATAAAAACACACAAAAAGGGGCTGAAAAATAGTCTTCACTGAAATTTGTCAACTTGTCACATCTTGCAAACATGACGTGCGTGTGTCAAAACAAAATGTTGACATTTTGGGTGAAGAAAGTTCCTGGTGTAAAGTTACTTTTATCGTTTTAACTCTTAACAAATGATGATTCAGGCCTCATCCAAGGTGGAACATACTCCGGAAAATAGGCAGCTTCACTAGCACCATGAAAGTCATCTTCCTGCAATCCCAAACTTGTATTGTGCTCCTTCCTGTACTGCTGAAAGAACTCGGCATCACTCAAGATCTTCTCCGCATCACATCCATCGCACACGTCCCCGATTGGCTGGATCCGAATCGCATGCTGCAGCTTCGGCCTACTGCGCTCCTCATTGCACGCATGCGCAGTTTTAAAGTCGCCATCTTGCAGCGATTTCACCATGTAGGGCCCTTGCAATTCGTACCCCAACTTACGATAGTAATTCCTTGTACCTACACCGCTAATAATCGCAATCTTCTTGGAGCCGTGCTCGTGCTTCGCTATCAACTCGGCATGCTCCACCAGCATGACGCCATAACCTTGATGCTGAAACTTATCCGCACTGCGTTCGCTAACGGGCACTACGCTTCCGTAAACGTGCAGCTCGCGAATGATCGAAACACTACCCATCAGCTCCGGCCGAAAGGTATATTTCTGTGTACATTTTCGCAGTCGCAGGAGCCCGATGAGAATATCTTGCTCGGGATCCTCGTAACTCAAAAACGTTTCATTTCCGCCGTTCGCTGCGTAATCACGTCGGATGAACTCGACTTGATCAGGGCGGACTTTCTCGTGAATCTCCGAGATGCCGACTTCGCGCGTGCGTATATCGCGACACTTTAGGCCGAGGTCCTTCATACGTGCGAGGGCCAACTCGCGAAGATTGCCGTGTTCAACCCCAGAACTATTTAAAGAAAATGGCAAATATGACATTTTCTACCGCCTTGAGTATAGTACTATTTAATTTACCTGACAAGTGGCATTGGAATATCTCGCTGCACACGATACACTCGAGTCCAGGGTGGAATCAACGCCAGTATCTTAGCAATCAGATCAATGAGCACTGAAGGAGGATAACTCTTATAACGTCCGGTCTTCCACAACTCGTACAGGCCAGTACCGCGAATAACCAATGTCGGATAAATCTTCAATCCGTCCGCTCTAAACCTTGGATCTTCAAAGAATTGCTAAAATGTGACAAACGTCAATTGTTTTCAAATTTGTTTGGCTTTTGATTCTAGGGAGTTTAGTTACAAAGCTAGGGACATATACATATTTGTTACTATTTGTTTGGCTTTTGTTTCTAGGGAATTTACTAACAAAGCTAGGAACATAAATGTTTGTTACTATTTGTTTGGTGTTTTTTGCTAGGGAGTTTAGTAACAAATCTAGAGACATACATTTTTGTTGGTATTTACTTAAAACAATTGAAGAAGTCAACACTCAACACTCACCACAAATTGTTCATGATCACGTTCCAAATCAACATTCGGTAAATTCGGCATCATATGCGCAACGACCTTGAACCCAGCATCTTTCACCATGCAGAAGGTCTCGCACACGGCTTGCACGGTATGCCCTCGATTCGTATCCAACGCGACATCTTCATACACCGATTGAACGCCGATCTCCAACCTGGTGCAGCCGTAATTCAACATATCCGTAATGTGACTTTGCACGCAATAATCCGGACGTGTTTCAATCGTAATACCAATCACTTTGCTATTTGAGCGTTCCGAATATCGCACCGCTTCGGCAACCGAGTTGCTTTTGTGTCCAGAGAGCGCATCATGCAAGTTTCTTATAAAATAATCGCGGTATTCATCCGATAAACTCATAAATGTGCCGCCCATTATGATAAATTCGACTTTGTCAACGTTATGACCCAATTGTTTCAACTAAAAGTTAAAATTGATTGTTTTCAAATTTTTCAAAACAAAAAAATGTTAATTGATTTACTGTACCTGATCTACTCTATGTCTAGTCTGAATATAAGGATCATATCTTGCTCTGATGGCTCTCATTGATGTTGGCTCAAATCCAGTGTAGCTTTGTGTGGAATATTCAAAGTCAGAGTCAGGCCCACCTGGGCAATACACACAGATGTTGCCTGTGAAATTAATGTGTGGACATCTGTGGGGTTTGCACATTACAGCAACAACTGCAATCTGTTTGTAATAATAAACTTAATAAAACTTCATAATAATAAGTGTTTTTTATTGATTTAATATGCAATATCCTGCATCAACTTACCCCACTTGCTGTCCTAATAGGTTTAGCTAATAATTTCGGTATCAATATCTTCTTATGCTCTTGTGGCACAGCAGCAATAATCTCAACAAGTGTTGGCTGCGAATGCATGCCATATTTAGAAGAGATTTTCGCCTTTAATTGATTCAGATTCACACTCTGCTTTGTGTCCTGCGCCTTGATCAAGCGCTGAATTACTTCAGCAATGGAAATTACCTTCTTTTCTTCAAATGTTAAATGGTCAAATTCTAAAATACAAAAAAAGAAAAATACTTGAAAAATACCTCGAAAAATACAGAATGAATGTGGTTAGGATCCAAGGTGAAACGTAATTCGATAAAAAATTGTGAAATCTTAATATTTTTACCATTCTTCTTCTTCCCCATTGTTGTTACTATCAATTACTATCGTTTGCACTTTAATTTAATAAATAATAATGCACTTAAATAGGTTTAATTAGTAAAATTCTGCTTGTGAGGTTGTTGTATCCCTGAACATGTGTCAAGATTTGATTTAAATCAATAATCAAGGTCATTTTTAAAAGGCGCGAAATTTCAAAACTTTAAATAGAAATTAATCTTATTTTTACAATCTATAAATAAATGAGACGTTTCTCCGAACAAGCAGAAATTCTGGGTGATACAGATATAAAGCAATAAAATAATAAAACATAGAAGTTGGGAGCTTGGGAGTAATAAAACATTTTAATTTCTGTGCAAAGTTCATCTGTCTGCTAAAGTGCTAAAGGCAATAAACATTAGTTCATCATGAACATTCAATGTGTAAACTACTCAAAAACTGACTCAATGTTAAAATTGCTAAGGAAATATGCTAAGTGCAGCTACAGAAAATACTCGGATTTAATAACGAATGAAATTAAAAGTGCAACTCAACTGGCCCTTCTTGGAGGTGGCCAGAAACGAATTGATGAACAACATGCAAAGGTATCACTAATAATTGAAGGCCGCTGTATAACTCCCCGTGAACGAGAACGAAAACTATCGAAAGCCTGAATTCAGTTTTCGTTCTCGTTCACGGACAGGCGACAGCTGTGCAGCAGCCTAAAGTGCACTTAAGTGGCTGCTTCGTTTATTGAACACACTCTTCACATTAACAGGGCAAACTCACAGCACGAGAGCGAATCAGCATATTTGCAGATCCCAATACATTCACAGAATGTGACATGTTGATGGAACATACTTGCAATGATTTTGATATGCCGTATAAGAAATACCCCGGTGACTCGGTTGTTACAGGTAATTGCAAAGTGAACGGTCGTTTGGTGTATCTGTTTAGCCAGGATTTCACCGTGTTTGGCGGCAGTCTGTCCAGCACGCATGCGAAAAAGATCTGCAAGATTATGGACCAAGCAATGGCTGTGAAGGCGCCGGTGATAGGGTTGAATGATTCGGGGGGTGCACGTATTCAGGAGGGATTGGACTCTTTAGCTGGTTATGCGGATATCTTTCAGAGGAATGTGTTGGCATCGGGTGTGATTCCACAAGTAACATCCAGAAGACTCATTTTATACTTTTTTTATTAATTGATTTCATGAATGTTGTTTTTTTAAGATTTCAATGGTTATGGGCCCATGTGCAGGTGGCGCCGTCTACTCCCCAGCACTAACCGACTTTACATTTATGATTGAGGATACTTCATACTTATTTGTGACGGGGCCAGACGTTATCAAAAGTGTTACCAATGAGAGTGTATCGCAAGCGGATCTTGGTGGTTCCAATACGCACACGAAGCAATCTGGCGTTGCTCACAAAGCATTCAAAAATGATGTGGACGCATTGATAAACCTGCGATATTTTATGGGCTTTCTTCCTCAGTCCAATGATGACGCAGCGTCGATTATTCCATGCTACGATTCAATGTACCACACCTTATTAATATTTTTGTATGTACAGTGCGAGCAAAAATGATTGAAGCCCCTCAGTTGAATTTTGCTCACACTGTATATTTAATTATTGTAATTTGACGTTTTTTTTTCTTGTTTTAGTGACGAGGACATTCCATTTCTTGATAAGATACTTCCAACAGATTCAACTGAAGCGTACAATATGCTGGACATCATTCACAGTCTAGTGGACGAGCGAGAATTCTTCGAACTGATGCCAGAGTACGCCAAAAACATCATCATCGGTTTCGCACGCTTGAATGGCCAATCAGTTGGAATCGTAGCGAATCAACCCAAATACCTCGCAGGATGCTTAGATATCGATGCATCGGTAAAAGCTGCAAGATTCGTACGCTTTTGCGATGCTTTCAACATTCCGTTGATAACGCTTGTTGACGTCCCGGGTTTTCTTCCGGGTGTTAACCAGGAGATTTCTGGGATTATCAGGCACGGGGCGAAGCTTTTGTATGCGTATGGTGAAGCAACAGTGCCGAAACTAACTGTTATCATTAGAAAGGGATATGGCGGCGCTTATGATGTAATGTCCTCGAAACATTTACGAGGTGATGTGAATTATGCTTGGCCCACGGCGGAGTTGGCCGTTATGGGGGCGAAAGGTGCCGTGGCGATATTGTACCGGGGTAAAGCCGATGTGGGAGCGTACGAGGAAGAATACACCCGGAAGTTTGGGAATCCGTTTACTGCGGCGAAAAGGGGCTTTGTTGATGCTATCATTGAACCTTGCACAACTCGCAGAAGATTGTGCAGGGATCTTGATGTACTGTCCAGTAAATGTGTTGTTAATCCGCCAAAAAAGCACGGAAACATGCCTTTGTAAATAGTAGTACTGCTTAATCATGATACGGAGTCCTAAACAATTAATTAATGCCTTTTATCTTGAAATTCTTGATTGATTTCTTGACAAATATACCATTATTAGGCTGCGATTAGACAAAAATAAAAGTAAAATTTGCTGTCAGATTTCTTGGAGTCTTGGAGCCTCCGCTCGTTTCTAACACTCATTTTGCATATCAAATAAAATATTCCCCGTGTTTGTAGTCTTGAGACTGAAATCCGCAAAGCATTTTATTAAAATTGTTTGTATAATTTGTATAATCGCAGCTTTACTAGCCTTTAAATTCTTACTTTCGATTGGCTGAATGTCAAAATTCTCTGACATACTGCCAATCGCATGTCAGAATTCATTTTTTGTTCTTGTTTTAACATAACCTTCTTCTTGCTTCTTTTTCTGTCGTTCTGTCCCTTTACACCCTTTACCTTTCCGGGCCAGTTCTCAGCCATTTGCACCGGTTTGGCGGTAAAATAACGTTTTTTGCGAATTTTCGCATCAATTAATCAATTAATGGAAGCAATAGTTTGTTGATTGTACGTGAAACATATAAAGTTATCTCCTCGCCTATATACAACATGTCACGGGTATGAATCATTGTAATTTACGAAAGAAAACCACATTTATTTCAACGTGTATTTACCCAGGATATCAGAAGCTTCTTCAAGCCAGTCCAAGCAAAGAAAAAACCTCCACCTAAAATTCAGGACGACGACGATGATGATAAACCAAGTGGGCCAAGTGGGCCAAGTGTTAAATCACCAAAAGCAGTGGTAAAAAGCAAAAGTAGATCCCCTTGTCTAAAACTACTACAGGCTTCGAAGCCCAAAGAAACTCTGAAGCTTGTGAAAGTAGTTGATTTGTTCAGTTCAGCACCAGTTAATCAAAGCAAAGTTGAGACTAAGACTAGGGATACTAAGGATAAAGATGAAAGCAAGGAGAAGAAGCAAGAGATCCAAAAGACCAATCAGAGTAAACGCTTCAATGATACTCTGTTGGAACTGGATGATGATGAGTTTGACATTGACTTGAATGAATTGGATAAAACTATTGATGAGACTCTGAAGGAGGATCCAAATGCAACATGCACTAAAATGCCAATTACGCCCAAGGGTAAAGAGAATGCAAAGAAGAGAAAGGCTGAGGATTTGAATGCATCAGTGTTGACTGATCAGGAAAAGTTTGAGAGAAGACAGAGCAACTACCAGAGATATTTGCATAGAGGTGAACCCCAAAACAAGGGGCAGAAGGAAATGCCTGAGGTAAATTTAATCAGTTTCATGGCAAGTGTTGTGTGATTTGTGTAATTTTATTATTTGTGTTTGAAATTCAGGGCAAACCAAATTGTTTGGCTGGAATGTGTTTCCTCAAAACTGGTGTCTTGGACTCCTTGGATTCTGAAGAGATGAATACATTGGTGAAGAAGCATGGAGGAAGAACAGTGAAAACAGTTTCAAGTAAGTTTCAAAGTGATTTAAGCATGTATTAGAATTTACAAACGTAGCCTCGATGTTGCTTCAAATCGGTGATGGTGAGAGGATTAAGAGGCATTGGAAGGTTTCTAGATTACACAGTTTTGCTCGTCGTGCAGGGGTGAACTAAAACTTTCCAGGATGTACCATATATACTTCTTGTTAACATCCAAAACACCAAAACAATTGAAATGTAACATTGAATAGTCAAAATGAGTCTTTGTTTCATATTTTCTTTAGGAAAAGTAAACTTTATAGTTGTTGGCGAAGAACCCGGCGAATCTAAGATGGAAAAAGCGCGTAATTTAGGCATTCGAGAAATTACCGAAGATGATTTATTGGATATGATTCTCATCAAATCGGGCAAGCCAGCAAAGTACAAGAAAACGGATAGTGTCAAAGTTGAAGATGTGCCTGAAGCTTCTACAAGTAAAAGAAGAAAAGTATCTGTGGAAGATTCTCCAGTAAAAGCTGAGACCTCCAAGCCATCCAAAAAGGATGCAACGCCTAAGAAAGAAACCAAATCAAATAGTCCAACTCCATCTGAAGTGAGAAGATCGCCAAGAAAATCAATACGGAACATTAAAATCTCACCAAGCCCGCCAGAAATCAAGAAACGAAAGTTGGAATCTCCGAAAAAGTTTAAAACGCCAGTGAAATCGGAAGTAAAGACGTCCCTTAGAACTTCACCAAGAAAATTAATCTTTGAAGAAACTTCAGTTGTCAAGAAAGAGCCGAAATCACCGCAAGAGAGTAAAACCAAAGCTGCTGAGGAAGAATCAGATGTAAAACCATTTGTACGACCGGTAACTGAAGTAGCAACCGAGAACAAAGCGTGGACTGAAAAGTACAAGCCAATGTCACTTAAAGAAATTGTCGGCCAGCAAGAAACCAATAGCAACATGAACAAACTCTTGAGGTGGGTGGCAAACTGGCATGAATATCATGGCCTTGGCAGCAAAGCCAAGTTAATCAGGCCGGCACTATGGGCGAAGAACGATGACGGTTCGTTTTTCAAAGCTGCGATTCTCAGCGGCCCACCTGGCGTGGGCAAAACCACAACTGCTACATTGGTCGCGCAAGAATTAAACTATGATATCGTGGAATTCAATGCTTCAGACACGCGAAGCAAGAAGCGCCTGCAGGAGGAAGTGAATAATCTGCTCACGTCAAAATCGCTGAGTACATATTTCAAAGATGGCGGCGCACCAACGAGTAAGCACTTGCTAATCATGGATGAAGTGGACGGCATGTCCGGGAATGAAGACCGCGGTGGCGTTCAGGAGTTGATTGCGTTGATTAAGAGCTCCAATGTGCCTATTATTTGCATTTGCAACGATCGGCAGCATCCGAAGATTCGCTCGCTGGTGAATCACTGCTTTGACTTGCGTTTCGGTAAGATTAAAGCGGAAGCGATCAAGAGCAAAATGTTAACAGTTTGCTACAGAGAAGGCATTAAGATACGCCCCGAGGCGTTGATACAAATGATCGTGTCGACCGGCAATGACATTCGCCAGTCATTGAATCACCTGGCGATGTGGACCACGGAAACTAGAGATTTATCGAGTGCGACCCTGCATACGGAAACGGACAGTTCGAAGAAGGATACGGTAATTGGTCCGTGGGAAGTGGTGAGAAAGGTATTCTTGGCCGAGGAGCAGAAGAACATGCGCTTGGATGAGAAGTCCAAGCTATTCTTCTATGATTATTCGATTGGTCCGCTGTTTGTACAGGAAAACTACTTGCAAGTCGAACCCAAGTAAGTGTACTTGTAATGGCCGCTGTATAACTGCCCGTGAACGAGAACGAAAACTGAGTTCTGGTTTTCGATCGGCTGAATGTCAGAAAATGTTGACATTCGTTCTCGTTCACGGGGAGTTGTGCAGCGGCCTTAACTCATAAAATGTCTGCAACCACATAATACATGTTTTGTTCAGTGGGAATACATTAAAATGCGTTGCGAAAGCTGCGGATGCCATCAGCATGGGTGAGGTGGTCGAATCAAAGATTCGCTCGACAAACAACTGGTCGCTAATGGAGACGCAAGCATTCTATTCTTCAGTCCTGCCGGGCCATTACATGGCTGGTAAATTTAAAGGGCAAATCAACTTTCCTGGCTGGTTGGGCAAGAACTCTAAGCGCATGAAGTTCCAACGCATGGCTGGTGAATTGCAAAGTCATATGCGCACAAGGTAACAATGATGACAAACAAATGAAACAAAAGAATGCGACTGTTTTGTTTTATTCAGCACTTCTGCAACCAGAGATGCAGTAAATCTCGATTATATCTACGCATTGCGCGATAACATCTCAGGACCGCTCATTAAATCCGGCACTGGTGGTGTAAGTGAAGCTCTACGGGTAATGAAGGACTACAATTTGCTGCGCGAGGATTTAGATAGTATTATGGAGTTGTCGTTCTGGTCGAATCAAAAAGATCCAATGTCAAGAGTGGAAAGCAAGGTAATATACAACATGAATTAAACCTAACCTTAAATTTATATTTAAACTTAATTTATATACTCGAAATGACTTTAAATAGGTAAAAGCTGCTTTCACTCGGGCGTATAATAAAGACGGACCTGTGTTGCCATATTCCATCGGTACAGTGTCCAAGAAAAAGACCACTGCTAAAGCTGATGATGATATGTATGGAGAAAGTGAAGAAATCAATGGTGATGAAGAGGAAGAGAATGATGGTATTGAAAATGATGGTATGATCAAAGTAAGTATATTTCAAATCTGTTTAATTCGTTATGTATATACGGTATTCCAAACGGAATGTTTTTTTTTTTCGGTTTTTCTCTGTCTAGGAGAAGAAGAAACCTACAGCCACTGCAGCTAAAGGCAAAAAAACCGACGTTGATGCATCCACAAGTAAGAAACCAGCTGCAAAAGGAAGGGCGAAGAAAAAATGATCCATATTTATTTTGTAATGTGTAATTTCTCATTTTAACACGTTGAAATTCACTTGTTCATAGAAACGATGTGTATTTGTCCTCAGTTTGTATTCTCCAACGTCAATTTATCTTTCGTTCATGTTTTACTTTATGTATTAC
>JARJDQ010026266.1:0-13924 GCA_030264215.1 Geostiba sp. GC000077
GCATTAAACCGTTCCGTAACGATCATCGCTTCGAGCGCATTGACAAAACGGAATGATTTCAAAGCGCTGCATTGATGCGTTGCGCCAATGCGTTCAATGCGCGTCTCGGAACGCAGCCCTATTCTACTCGAACTCCGCGACCCGCCGTAGGTATTCGTGGATGTTCGGAACACAATTTAAACTAACATTTCAAACTCGCTGGACTGGCAACGTAGGCAACCACACTACTAGCTAGCGTTTCGGTTCAATGGTGTTCTTATTATTGTTCAGTAACTGAGTCACACCGAAATAATGGCGAAATGCGAGACGAAATTAGCGAAAACGACTAATGATTACCGATGAGAACCACATGCGAACGGCAAAATGCGGCTCGGCTGTCGGCTGTTCGCTGTTCGCCTGTTCATATTTGTGACGTCACGAGACTGTTAACATTAAGGACCAGTTATACCTCGCCGCAACGCAATCCAGTAGAGCGCAGTGCAACGCACCATAACGCAAGCAAATTAAAACACAAGCTAACAAAGCGCATCCGCGCGCAGTGGCACGCGCAATAGCACTCGCAACGCAAGAGGCTTTGGTTGCGTCCCGAATTGCGCATTCAGCGCTCGCATAGCATCAACCTCGTTCCGAATTGACCAATGCGCGCATTGGCAGTGCTTCAAACTGTACACTCTGAACAAAATTTTAACTTCCTCCCGGCGCATTGCAACGCATTGTTGAGATTAGAGCTCTAAATACTTTATAGAGCCTTAGTTGAGATGCGATTCCCGCTTTCCCCGGTAATTCAACCAAACACAACAATCTCAACATCTCAACATCAAAACCTCAACAGTCTCAACACCTCAGCACTGTGGATCGTTTTAAGAAAATAGTGTCAAAGTGGGAGATAATACGGAATTATTTCCGGTGTTAGTGGGTGAAGAGGTCGTAAATTTATTTTATTTATTATTATATTATTTTTTAACTACAACCCAAACGAACCACGAGAGAAAACGCATTGAGAGCACAAAAAACGTTCCGAATTGATAAAGCGCATCGAGCGCATTGGCAAAACGGAACGTTTTCAAAGCGCTGCACTAAAGCGCGTTAAATGCGCAATTCGGAACGTACCCTTTGTGTCTTTGCTAGTTTGCTTGTGGGTTTGGTTTCCTTCGCTCTTCGCTCTTAGATAAACAATTGTATTTATGGATGGGATTCGTTTTCGGGATATTTAGCTGTAAACAGATCTCTAACAACTCTCAGACTGTTGTGGTCAAAATAAAACTTTAATAGCTCTACTTTATCTTCTTTACTCAACATTGTAAGCAATAATGTTCACAATATTGACCTTTCAAACATGTTGAAAATTGTTTGACAGGTTGCATGTGCATTTGATTGCCTACAGTGACAACCGTGTTGACGCTGATCACAGGCAAAGTTGTCCATTCGGTAATCGCACATTGCCCAAATAGCCAAGCAAGTAAATCTGATGTCCCGCCCATAAATATACTCACGGTATGCACATGGGCTAGCCTCACCAAAATGGGGAAGATTCGAATTTCCCGCCTTGGTAAGTTGCGAGACAGCCTTAAGAGGTTATGCCTCTCTTTGTTGCTCTCCACTGCTCTCCACTTCTCCATGCCATGCCCCTATGTGTACCACATAATGTAAATAAACAGTTTACAAGAAAATAAGGAAAATAATTGCTCAAAGAATTGTTATATGAAATTGTGAAAAATATGAATTCTATAATTACTTCATCAAAAAGGTTGTATTGCCAAAGAGTGGCACAAGCATTGCGGAGCAGAAAGCCAAAATCACAGACAGAACAAGTAACTATTCTCCAGAAGTATGTTGATTTTATGTGTTATAAATACTTGTTATTTGTTCAGGTGCAAAACTTTGTAGACTTGAAGCGAATTAAAGCTCAAGGTGGATCTGGTGGCAATGGCTGTATATCATTCCTCCACCTATGGAGTAATGAAAAAGCAGGACCTGATGGTGGAAATGGAGGCAATGGGGCCCATGTAATACTGAAGGCAACCAACAGTGTGAAAGATTTAAAGCATATCGCTACTGTTATCCAAGGTGCAGATGGTGTCAAAGGTTCAAACAAGGATTGTGATGGAGAATGTGCAGATCACCTAATTGTGAATGTGCCAGTAGGTACAATTGTAAAGAGCCATAATGGCACAGTTATTGGTGATCTAGACAAGGAAGATATCATGTTTGTGGCTGCCAGAGGTGGTGCTGGTGGCAAAGGAAATCACTATTTTATCACTGACACTGAGCAATCACCAGAGATCTGTGAGTATGGAGGTGAGGGTGAGAGTTTGGAATATACACTGGAATTGAGCAGTATGGCACATATGGGATTGGTAATTTTTAATCTTTGAATTAGTTTTACTATTTATTCATTTGCAGTTAAACTGCATGCCATAATTGCCTGATTACCACGTTATGAAATTTGGAATTTTGCTCATATTTTTGAGTTTTAATGAGTTAAACTACTCCAAGCATAGCTGTTTTACAACATTACCAAATCAACGTAAGGAGAACGAAGAAAAAGTGGAAATTTAATGATTTTATCACGTTGTAATCAAGCATTCATGGAGACTCTATATTTTAATGAATGAACAATACAAATATTTCTTTTGTGCTTGTAGATTGGTTTTCCAAATGCTGGAAAAAGTACATTACTAAGAGCTATTACACGAGCAAAACCAAAAGTTGCGCCTTATCCATTTACCACTTTAAAGCCTCACATTGGTGTAGTGCAATATGATGATTACGAACAATTAGCAGGTATAATGTATAATAATAATCTTAAACATCGCCCGCGAGTATCTATGTACAGAGTGGTTTTTAATAAGAATCATTACGCAATAGGTAAACAAACAAGCGTACGTCGTAACCTCGAATCAGATGCAGACGGTGCGAGGTGTACGACGTACGGTCGTTTCTCGTTTGTTTACCTATTACGTAACAATTGTTATTATGAACCACGTTAAAAACATGTTTTCACGTTTTTTTACATTGAGTTTTGTAAAAGAATTTTTTTTTCGAAATCGACTCTAAAGCTTACCATTGACTGATATCCCGAACTTTAGTTAAGTTGGATTCTAACTTAACTGATGGTGAATGGGTAAATCTGCTACAACTGACAGTAATTCCCGACTTCCTTCAGGCCGCGGACTTGAGTTGGCGACGTCTTTGTGCTCGGTTAATTTTAATTTCGGTTATCGGTTAACGTTTTTTTCCTTTTTTTTTTTCGGTTACGGTTCGCAAATTTATCTTAAATATATCAGGTACCGCTTAATTTTAACCGGTTTCCATCTCTGATTGAAATACAGTCAAATTACGCTTAAATATAAACTAAATTATAAAACTCTAAAATTATGAACATTTCGTAAAAACATTTCAAAATGCAGGTACATAAAATTTCCTACAAATTGCACTATTTAGTTTTTTTCCCCGACGAACTGTTCTATCTCAAGTGATTATTGAAAATTGATGTAATACGACTGCACACATTCCCAAAATCCCAAAAAGAATGCATCTATGATTATACGGTGCGCATTGGCGCACATTTCTTATCATAACTTTTTATGAGTTTCACTATCGGCCTTGTTCTCTTTGGCATTGGACACGCAATAAAATAAGTAATCCAACAATAACGAAATTGTTACTTTGCAACGTTGCAACCTACCTAGAAATAAGCTAAGAAGTCAACGCTTTAGCGCACCTTTCTTATCATAACGATTTGTGGATGACACTATCCGTTCTTTTTGGCATTAGATGCGCAATTAAATAATTAACCCCACAGTAACGTCAGTGTTACGATGCAAAGTTGCAAACTACCCAGCAAAATGGAAGAAGTGGGTTTTTGTGCCAATTTTCAACTATCGCTTGAACCAGAACAGTTCTTCACAGAAAATAAACAAAATAGTGCAATTTGTAGGAAACGTTATATACTTACATTTTGAATAATTTTCTCATGAAGGGTTAGAGTTAAAAGCAAACAACATACTTTTTTTGCTTTTCAATGAAATTTTAAAATTTTGCGAAAAACCTAATTTGACTGTACTATTGTAGAAAACATATGAATAAGGACGAGTTTTTACTTAAATGCAATTTTAGTGGCCGACTTACCAGGATTAATACCAGATTCTCACAAGAATAAAGGACTTGGAATACAATTCCTGAAACACGCTGAGCGATGCTCGGGATTGCTGTTCATCATCGACGTCTCTGTATCTCAGCCACTTGAACAGTTAGCAACGCTGCAACATGAACTGCAATCATTCAGTTCTGAACTAATCAAGAGACCGCAACTCATCGTGGCTAATAAAATAGATCTTCCCGAAAGCGAAGAAAACTACAGGTTGCTAAAACGGAACACTACATTGGAGGTGATTCCAATTAGTGCTAAATTAGGTACAAATGTTAGCTCACTACTGCAACGGTTGAGAGAAATGTATGATAAAGGGAGGTCTGTTGTAAAACAACCACAATAACACTTATTAAAGAACGCTTCAAAAGTTGAGAAATCGTTTATCGTTTGCATAAGTATAAATATTGCATCGATCGCAATTAGGTTAAATAACATTAGATGACACATTCTGTAATTCAGTATGCGATTAGCAAATGCATTAATTCAACTTGCTTTGTGCGAACTTTTCGGCCAATGCCAAGACATCGGCAACGCCGGCGCCATTGGATCCTGATGCTTGGGCGGAATCAGCCTTACCGCCGCCTTTGCCGCCCATCTTCGATGCAACCGACATCACCCATTCGTTAGCTTTCAGGCCCTTCTCCTGTGCGCTCTTGGGAACAGACGTCAAGCAGAAGATCTTGTTTGAGTCCGGATCCACACTGACGAACATTGCGGCAGTCTCGGGACTGAGTGCTTTCACCTGCTTAAGAGCGGAGTCCAACGCCTTGGTGTTGGAGAAAGCATTTAACTGCTTTACCAAAATGGGTTGATTCGGTTTCTCGGTGACCAACATTTTGATTTCCTCTACGACCTTGTTGGCGATCGCGGCCTTATCGGCGCGCTCCTTATCATCCAAAGCCTTTTTCATGTGCTTCAACTCGTTCCGCACCTCCTCCTTGCGCCAGTAGGCGATCGTAGCATGCGACACTTCATCGGTCAGCTCGACGATCTTCTTCACCAATTCTTTGTGCCTTGCACCGTTGGTATCCGCGCTAATAGCATTCTTAATTTCATTGAGAGCGTTGTCCAGGACTTCGTAACGTTTCAATGCTTTGACGGCCTCGGGTCCAGTGAGCGCAACAATGCGACGAATGCCCTTGGCGATGGCTTCTTCGCTGGAAATCACAAAGTCGCCAACGTGCCCAGCGTAACGCAAGTGCGTACCGCCGCAAAATTCGATCGACGTATTTGCGCCACCTGGACCAGATGGATCGGATTCGAGCTTATCAACAGGGATGCCAATCGAGACGATTCTCACTGGATCCGGATAGGTTTCCTCGAACACGGCGCGCAATCCCTGGATGGTTTTGGCGACGGCAAGGTTCGACTCCTTTGCGTACACTTCGTCATTCCTACCGATCAGTTCGTTGGAACTTTGCTCTGTATTTTTCACCTGATCGGCGGACAGGGCGCCCTTGTTAGTGAAATCAAAGCGAAGACGATCGGGCGCGACCAGCGAACCTCTTTGATCGGCCTCGGTGCCGAGGACCTTGCGCAGCGCGTAGTTCAAAATGTGCGTGCCGGTGTGATTGTTCATCACCAACCGGCGACGGGACTCATCCACATGGAGAGCGACCTTATCACCTACCTTGAGCGTTCCTTCGATGTTACCAATATGCACAACATAGCCGCCTCGGACCTGCACGTTTTTAACGGAAAACTCCACAGTATCATCGCCGACTTTAACGAAGAAACCAGTATCGTAGATCTGGCCGCCTTGCTCGGCGTAGAACGAAGTTTTATCCAGCAGCACTCCGCATTCCATACCAGTGGTGACCTCTTGGACGAATTGTTTGTTGTACCTAAGGCCGATGACGCTACCCTCGCAAGCTGCGAACTTGTAGTCGGCATTGACGTCCTTTGCAGCGACGTAATTATATTTGGGTGAGTCGTCGGTAGCTGGCACACCCTTGTTCTGCAAGTCGGTGATAGCGTGCACGTCCAAGTTGACTGTGTCCTCCACACCGGTCCCTTTGCCTTGGGAGGCAAGCTGAGCCAGCTTTTTGGACTCATCATACGACGGCATGTCGACAGCTAAGCCTTTCTCTTCCGCCATTAATTGGGTGAGATCCACTGGGAATCCATACGTATCGTAGAGACGCCAGGCAACGTCTCCAGGGAGCGTCTTGCTCTCGCCCAGCTTACCGATCGTCCTGTTGAACAAATTGCGACCGCGCGAGAGGGTCTTCAGGAACTGCTCTTCTTCCTCATTGATGGTATGAATTATAGACTGGGGATCCTTGCGTACCTCCGGGAATGTATCGCCAAGAATCTCCACGACCGTATGCACCAAAGTGGAAAAAAAGCCAGGCTTGGCGTTGAGTTTCTCGGTAGCGTAGCGCACAGCGCGACGTAGAATTCGACGCAGCACGTATCTAAACAAATTTAATCAAAATATCAACTTCTGAGCAGTTTGAATGTTTGAAATAAGTATCCTTATCCTTACCCTCTTCCCGTATTGTCGGGGTTGCCACCATCGCTAAGCGCAATCGTTAAAGTTCTAGCATGATCAGCAAGCACGCGATAAGCCATGTCAATGCCATCAGCATCTTCATCCCCAACGCGGCCTTGATATGCCGGAGCATTGGTGCCCCTTTGAATGGCTTCGAATAACGGAAGGAACAAATCAGTATCATAATTGGAGCGCTTTTCTTGAATTATCGAGACCAATCGTTCCAATCCTAAACCACAATCAATATGCTTCTTCGGCAACAGATTCAAGCTGCCATCTGATTCCCTATTGAATTGAATGAACACCAAATTCCAGATTTCTAAAACATCGGGATCATCCATGTTCACCAAGTGGGGCACTTCTCGGCCGCCAATACGATCAAAATGTAATTCCGAGCATGGTCCACAAGGGCCTGTTTCCCCCATTTCCCAGAAGTTATCTTTCATGCTGCCAGGTATAATGTGAGATGGAATGATTCCCAAATCCAGCCAAATCTAATTCAAATGAAAACACAAACTTAATTTTTTACAGGGTGCTTACAGACTTCGAGTTTAGAGTTTATTCTCCTAGGGAGCATAGTACGTCTCAAAAGAAGTCGATAAACTATAAAATCAACTAAGCAACAAATTCTTCTATTCTAAAAGATGTTTGCACAGAAACACAGAACTTAATAAGCAATAATTTCAATCATGAATAATTTTCTTTCAACATCAAATTTATCTCGAGAGTTTGTCAATAATTTTTGTTTTACTTTACTCCTTTACTCATGCAATACATGTACTATCCCGTTAGATTGAACATTCGCATATTTTTAATGCTAATGCATTTGAAAGAATTAAGAATTGTCGCCGACACAAAAATCATTACCTTCCTGACCGCGACAGTGCCAATAACGATTTTGCCTGAAAGGGCACTAATGAAACGAACGTTTAATCTAACGGGATAGTACATGTAATTTGAAAAATGTTATCATGAAAGTTAATTTTTTGTCACAACCGCATAATTATTTTGAAAATAAGAACATTAAATTACCTGTTTGCATTCATCATCAGGCTTTAGTCCAGATTTCTCATCACCACCAAAATAAGTGACATACAATCTGTCACTGGGCAGCTTCAGAACTTCAGTTAAAAGTTCCCAGGCCCATGAACAGATCTCCTTCTTGAAGTAGTCACCAAATGACCAATTGCCCAACATCTCAAAGAATGTGTGATGATACACATCCTTGCCAACATCATCCAGATCATTGTGCTTGCCCCCAGCACGAATGCACTTCTGTGTATTCATTGCACGAGTCCATTTGGCCATGTCACTGTTGGGATCAACAGTGCCAAGGAAGATGGGCTTGAACTGATTCATGCCAGCATTGGCAAACAGCAATGTGGGATCATCCAATGGAATGGTGGATGAAGAATGTACATAAGTATGTTGCTTGGCTTTGAAGAAGTTGATAAATGCATTGCGGATTTCCTTTGCAGACATTTGAGAATTCATCTTGCCTGTAATAATATGCTTGCTTATTGTATGTGGGCAAGTAATTTTAAAATAAAGCTGTTTATGGCATAGTTTAGTCTAGTACATATAGTCCACAAAGAAGTTGATGGTAACATATGGTAACTGGTCATAAAACTAGGTCCACATGCACACCACATAAGTTGTAATACACATAAAAATTACAAACTTTAAAAAGGAAACTTTAAATTAAAGTAAAATTTTAGTTAGCTTATTTGGGAATGCTCACTTACCGGTTTGAACTTGAGTCTGTCAAATGAAGATGATTCAATATTTATTTGGATTGTGCAATCTGCAATGTGTATCAAACTCAAACACGTGCCACGCGTGAATGCAAAAAGGTTGGAAAGTCAAAAGAGTTTGATGATTTGTTGCTCCGGAGCTCCGCTGCCTCAGCTGGGTCAACTTACGAGCTCACGATGCTGCCATGCTGCCGATTCTGGTGCCGGTGAGCCGGGTTATTCTCTAAAGCATGGCATTCACAACGAGATCCCGACTTGCTTCAGTAGCGGGCTTTATTCGACCGTGGCTTTGTGCTCGCTTTCTCGCGTAGAGCGAAACAGTCAACGGCGAAACATAGCGCCGAGCCGTGACGCGAGCAAGGGTTATCTAGAAAAACAAACTTTGACTTACCATTTAGAACGATCTGGACATGATTTAATCCTAATGTTACATCACACTTTGTTTGCTTTCCACATTTTCTTCTGTCCCATTAAAATGACTCAAAAATCACCAAATCGCTCAAATGGCAACTCATAATTTGTTTATCTCCCACGACTCTAACCTACAATGACGTCACTTTAGATTGATATATGAGCGATGTATGAGTTCAAAATATGTAAAGCTTGGGTTCCCGATGACCACCTGCGATGCCGACGCGTCGGCATGCGTATACCAAAGGCAATCAATGATTTACGACTCTTGAGGCCAAACAACGTCTTGAGTCCCGCAACAGATCTAAGTTCCAGATCCGACTCATCTCCGGATCGGGATCTCATCGTGGTTATCCAGCTTTATACTTTCAGGTATATTCGTTATTGGTATCGTGTATCGTCGTGTGCTTATAGTACTGAACATCTTTGTTTCTGATAATTCTTACTTGATTCAATTGCATTAGGAATAAACCCTCTTCTAAGGGATTAAAAATAGACTGTAGTACCTTCGTGGTAGTACATACCTTTGATACCTATGTGTAGTAAATGTTTGTCAGGTTTGTGTGTTGGTAGCCCCATCTGTAATCCAATTACAACTAAAGAGTTTTGGAATTCGCCTAACAGCTGGCGGCCTATAGAACTTTTTGAACCATTTTGAACTTGAAATAAGTAAAAACATGTTCCAGATGATTCAAGATGTTTAAATATTAAGTAACAATTATGTAGGTATATTATATAAAGAGAGTCATAGGTTTTTTTTTTCGAAAGCAAACGGCATTTTAATCAAAAACAGCAAGTCCGTCAATTTTCTCAATTAAATGGTAAATGTTTTACATATTTTTGCAATTTTGTCGCACGTAACCATTCTGAAACACTCCAACTTGAGTAAATATTAACTTCACACTTGCGTTATCTACTGGTTTTGTGGTAGACTTGTATTTATCACGCAATGTGTCATGCATCCTGTACCAATGTACCATAAGAACATTTGATCGTAAATTGTGGAAGAATAACGATCTCAAAATGAGCTTAGTGACTTGGAGTGGTTTTAATCTAATTTGCATCTTTACATTTTTCATAACTTCTCAATGCAGTGCAATGCAATGCGAAAGCAAAGAAACGTGTGATGAGTGTATACAAACGTTTGATTGTGCGTGGTGTTTAAAGACGTTGGAAAGCGTAAGTGGTATAAGTTTCTTATTTGTATATTACTATTACTATATAGTTTGATAAATACCAGAATGGGATACTTATCTTGAGAAAATAAAGGATAATAAACAATACATTTCCATCATATTTGATTGGGGTTTTTACTTGATAGATGAATCAAAATGTACTAAAATCTAATCAGTCCACTTATAGCTATTTGATTTTAACTTCCGCAGGCACGCCCAAAATCAGAAATGTAATATAATCGACATAATCTGTTAATTCGATTTCATGCGACAGATTTTAAAGAACATTTGATGATTTCAGAATTTGGGAGTACATTGTTACAACAAGAGCAGCATACTTGCAAGCTGCCCTGGTCATAACATAATAGATCCAAAACCAACTCAGACAATTACAAGCAATGAAAAAATGAATTCTGCAATAACACAAAGTAAAGTCGTGCAGATTGCGCCTCAACGCATGAATTTGAAGCTACGAAAAGACGAAGAATTCACAATTGATTTCAAGTTTGAGCAATCCTCCAACTTTCCTGTGGATTTATATTATATTATGGATCTCTCAGCATCGCTTAAAGCGGATAAAGCACATTTAGCTGGCATAGGCCAACAACTGGTACAAAAGATGCAAATGATTACGAGCGACTTCAAGATTGGATTTGGAAGTTTTGTGGATAAAACGGACGCACCATTTATTAGCACAAAACCGAGCAAGTATGCAACTTATCGAACAAGGAAATGTTGAGAGCTCCTCGTATTTTATTCAAAGAGAAACATTTATCTTTTCAGAGTGGAAAAGCCATGTGATGGTTGCGTGCGTGCTTATAGCTTTAAAAACCACCTTTCATTAACTGCTGATGGCAGCACGTTTTCCAATGAGGTGGAACATGCGTCCATTTCCGGAAATCTCGATGTACCCGAAGGTGGGTTTGATGCACTGATGCAGGCGATTGTGTGCCAAAGCGTAATTGGATGGAGAAATTTTTCCACGCGCATCATTGTATTTACTACGGATGCCACTTTCCACGTAGCTGGTACGTATAACTTATTGATATCAGCAATTAATATACAGAACGACCGACAATGATTGAAGCGCAGTAGCGCAGCGCAATTTCCGCCATGTTTTTGACTTCCGAAACAAGAGGTTTGCAAATATGAGGCATGTTTTCACTTTTCAAATCTGTATTCTACCGCCCAACAAGACGGATGACCTGCATTTCTATATACAGGGTATTTGGAGTGTAAAATACGGGTAAAGGTAATAATTTTACGAATATGGCAAAAAAAAATGTTTTTTGTCAGACGTTAATTTTGTTTTTGTTTAATTTAATTAAAATTTTAAGAAAATATTTAAAAAAAGTAATCAATCTCGTTAGATGCAATTTAAGAAAAAAAAAACTGATTTTGCAGGTTTCGATTTTTAAAACGACTGCTGTGGATCATAAAAGAATTATGTTACTATGCATATTTGTCACTTTGATGATCTAGTCTGACTATACGAGAAGAGTTGCAACATTTTTGTATTATGATTTTCAACTCAGAATTTACTATAGAAGGAGGCGCAACGTGAATCTCTTACACTCATTATTGCACACCCTATATTTTTATATTCTAATAATGTAACAAATTAACTTTAGGGGATGGCAAATTGGCTGGTATTGTTATTCCGCACGATGGTATGTGTCATATGAAAGATAATGAGTATACCGATGCTTTGAAGTTTGATTATCCATCCATTTCGCACATCAATTATGTTGCGAAGCAACACAACGTTCACATACTCTTTGCCGTAAAAGAAAAAGTGGAGGTCATTTATAAAAGTTTGGAGAAAGTAATCGAAAATTCTAAAGCTGTTAGATTGATTGGTGCTGATATTATACCAGAAATCGAAAAATTTTACTCCGTAAGTCTCTTTTTCATTAAATATTAAATTGTCATTAATAATTGTGTTTAGTAAATGTAAATATGTATTGCTATTATTTACTTGTAGAATATTTCATCATCCGTGAAATTTTCATCGACGCCATCATCAAACGTCTATGTATCATACTCCTCCAATTGCATGGAAAATGAAGAGTTTTCTAGAACAGTTGAATGCACAGGCGTCGGTCCTGGACAATTGTTAAATTTCAAAGCAAAAATTAAGCCGCTCAAATGCTTCAAGGGCGAGGAAATTATCCGCATAAAGCCCACTACACAAGATGCGACTTTGGAAATCGCACTACGGACAACTTGCGAGTGTGAAAGCTGCGGGCCGGATGTCGTGAAAGCGCTCGAATGCAATCATCAGGGCAACCTGCATTGTGGTGTATGCGAATGCGGGCCGGGCTTCAATGGCAAACAATGCGAATGCGATCAGTCGAAGAACGAAGATTTTGAAAAATTCGACAAATGTAAAGAGGAGAATGATACGGAAATCTGTTCAGGGCGCGGTTCTTGTCGATGCAACATTTGCAATTGTACATTGGACGAGTTGGCAAGTCTATCATAAAATTATTAATTGTTTAAATCTTATAGGTAACAAAATGGTGGGTGAAAAACTCATCTCTGGAAAATACTGCGAATGCAATAACTTCTCCTGTCCGAAGTGGAATTCGGTGATTTGCGGCAATCATGGGGACTGTGTGTGCGGCCGATGCATATGCAACCCCGATTGGAGCGGGGACTCGTGCGAATGCCAGAACGACTTGTCCACGTGCACCCAGAATGGGGACGTGTGCAACGGGAAGGGCATATGCAAATGTGGCAAATGTGTTTGCGAAAAACCGTACTTCGGGCAGTATTGCGACGATTGTTCTACTTGCTACGGTGGAAAGTACGATTTTCGTGCGCCCTTTTTGATTTTACAAATTTTAAAATTTGATTTTCATTCCTTTTACAGATGTGACGAGTTGAAGCCATGTATCGAGTGCAAAGTACACAACAAAGGCAAATATAAGGATGACTGTGATATTAAATGTACTCAGTACACTATTAATCTTGTTGACACAATAAACGACGACGGTGATGACGATTCTAAGGTGTGCCGCTACATTGAGGAGAACTGCAAATTGGTATTTACGTACAGATATGAGAACGATATAATCGTTGCAGATACATTAAAGAAATTGGAATGCTCGGAGCCCATCAATTTATTAGGTAAAATAATTATTGAAATTAATATTCACCTTGTGTTGAATATCGTATGTGTACAGGAGGTGTCTCTATTTGCTTAGTTACTGCCGAAATCTCGGAAACTAGCAGGTGTACAGGATTATTTTTTCTGATAAAACTTGTTGAGAATTTAATGCCTAGAAAAATCATTGCTGGAAATTTCCAGTATATTTAACGGTTGTCGAGTTATACGTCAAAAACCACAACTGTTTTGAATAAAAGATTAATGGATTTATCCAGGGAACATTTTTATGTCATTAGATGAATTTGCCGATTCGTAGTTTCCTGGAAAAGCAGAGCAACTTTCTTAATCTGGACACCACATTTTTTAAAACTCATAGGAACAAGATAAAATTAGATTTTCAACGATATGAAACACAAGCATTCCCCAATTAAAAATAATAGATTCAAAAATCTTCAAAACAAACACGGTTAGGTTCTAGAGTCTGTTCGATGAGGCGAGGCACTCATATTACCATGGTGACCATGTTATTTATATGGACACAGCACTCTTTTCAAACGCTTCCGCTCATCGAATATGCTATATGCGTTTTATGCGCCTCATTTACTTTTATTATATCTAAGCATTCTACGGTATAAATTAAACAATAAAATAGCCCAGTCATTCTAGGTTTTTCCCCTCGGATAAATGCCGGCAGAATTGTGTTGATGCAGGTTTGTGTCCTTTATGTTCAATGACTTAAAAGTGAAAAAATCGTCTAAATAACTCTTGTGCGCCATCCGCCAGCTTGAATTTAGGGTATGAGTGGGTTTTTGTTGATTTCTTAGC
>JARJDQ010026282.1:0-15057 GCA_030264215.1 Geostiba sp. GC000077
TGTTTAATGTTCGACAGTTCGACATTCGAACGGCGAGCGAGTCGTCGCGGATTGATACACAAACCCATAGGTATCATTTATTATCGATCTCGTTTATTTATATTTTATCGTACGTTTCAATTCATTGCGCACGGGAGGCCTGATTAAAAGGCATTAATTTCGCATGCGCAAGCATAAAACTTGTTTGCGTACGGTGTAACAACGCATTTTACGAGCTGCAGCAGGAAACCATTCCCATACTGCCAGAGTAAAATCAAAAATATTTGCGACCCTAAAGTTGCTGGCTTTTCTGGCTTCATAATCAATTGAATAATGTACGCGACGGTGGCTGCAGGAATGAACAAAAACTCGGTTATTTGACTCAACGATCCGAACGTAATGCGACCCATTATCCCTCAAAATGTTGAATAAGAACCGCCGACGAGAGGAAGAAAAAAGCCCTCGCAGGGGGGTGCGGAGAGCAACGTGCATCGTCGGCATTTAGGTCACTCACACTTCTCACTCACGCTTCCGATCGATTTGAATGCTACGCGTTGCAAATTTCTAATTCAAAACATCATCGACTCCCGCCGGCCACCCTTCAGCAATCTTGTGCGGAGTGCGGAGGATCGGTGTCGTTATTATTCGACAGGGGAGAGAAGTCATCGCCTCGTCGCATTCTTTGTCTCCATCCCTGCCAAGGCATCAAGATTGTAAGGAGTTGGTATTAAATTTTTAACCATTTCGCTCACGAAACGCTCATTGATCTTGGGGTGTCGCTGGTTGCAGACGTTGTAGTATTGGCGTGGGGCAATAAACCGCCGGGCGCGTCGCATCGGGGGCACACTGGGGACAGGGGGTGGTGGTGGCGGAAGCTGAGAGGAGAGCACCGCACCGCAGCGCTTGGTACGTGTTAATGCGTCACGTTCAGCTGTCGCTATCGCAGCGCGGCGCGGCGCAAGGAGCGAAGATTGGAAAAGTTGCATGGGACGGGTGGAAAACACCGTATAAGTTGTAACGGTTCTTACGTAATGAATCTGGCGGTCGGCCCACCCTCACTCCTGCACGCGCGCACGCAAACCCTTCTATGGAAAGTTTCCACGGCTTCTTTTTGGCACTGCTTGTCGTCTGCCCATTCAGCTGCCCCAAAGGAAAAAAGGCGGATCGGAAGTCCTACTCCATATCGATACTCTTCGAGCGATGCGCTGCGCTTAAGCAGGCATTGAAAGAATGAAAGAGCGGAAAAAGTGGAGTAAAAAGTAGAGGAGATTGGAAATCTCTTCCTGTGCTGCGAGTCGCTCGGCGCTCTCTTCTAAATGGAGCAAATGTCGGAGCTGGGCGAACGAGTCGAAGAAATAAACGAAGAAAATTTATTTCCTCCCGGTGAAGATTTAACGTTTCGCTGGAATTAATTTAATGATAGTTTATTGATACCTCGCTTCGACTCCGACTCCACCTTCGAGGGGCGTCGGGGGGAAACTGGATGAGATGTGTGTTTACATTTGATACAGTCGCCTGCTACTGATCTCGACAAATTGCTCAGTCAACACCAACGCTGCTGGCTTCCGTTTTACTTCTACCAATGTGATGAAATTCCGCGCGCATTCAACACATCAACACATTTGCAAACTATTTATACTTTTTATAAACAGACATTTTGAAGGAGACAATTCCAAGAGAGGTGCATGTCAGACGGAGTAAAGGGAAGTTGATTTGTGCAGTTTTGAAACACACTGTTCCAATGCGCAGCACACAAGGAGAAAGAAATAAAATAGAAAAGCAATTTGAACGGTCTGGAAGTGAGTTTCGAATTGATTTCTTTCCCAGCGATGGTGTCTCTCTGCCAAAGGAAATCAAAAAGGGTTTGGTGAGGAATAACGCCGAGCGACGGATGAAATACTCGTTTTTTTCTTCATCCCGCGTGCTAAGATGACCTCGTATATTTACCAAAGAGATTTCTCAGTCACCAGTCGCAGCTCGGAGTTGGCCTCTTCGCCATTCCCCCCCGCCCCGCATTCCCATTCACTTCATCTTTGTCTTGGGTTCGATGGTAGACCCAACGAGGGCGAAATGTTTGGCCCGTTTGCCCGGAATGTATGTAGATGGTGGAAGCTCAATATTTTGGTGGGTCGCGCCTACGGGCGTCTGTTTCTAATCCGGCGCGGCGGAGGCGACATAAATAACATCGGTTGCCGCCAACCACCCGCCAGCCACCCGCCACCACCCGCCGCCGACGACGGTTCGACGGAATCGTTCGTTCCGCGCGCGCCACTAAACGATCTACCAATATTAAGATTATGCCGCGATACGATGCACGCCATATCGTGCGCCAAAGTGAGTGTTATACAAGCACTCAACCACCCCCAACCGTACACACGCACACACACGGAACAAGGAAGGAAAGGGAAGCTCGTGTACTGGCGTGCAGAAGAAAAATGCTTCATCACCGAAAAAGTTTGCTATCACTCCGTAACGCAATCAGTTGTTAACGCATTACCTACCTCAACTGCAACTACTGCTAAGGGGCAGTTCTAATCAGGAATCGAGGCTTTGTAAAAATATCCTTGCCGCAGACGACGTCGCCTTGTGACGTGTGGTGCTGGTGGCGGAAAGTTCGAGGGGCAATTTCGACACGTTCTGTGCACTCAATGCTGACTGATGAGACTTCACTTGGAGGATTGCCCCGCAGTTGGATGGAGTTGAAGGTGTGAGCGCGACGATACTATCGGGCTCCAACTCCACCTCCGAATTGATTCCGAAGGCTGTGTGACCTCCTCAGCAGTGCGCTCTCTATTTAAATACGGAGGCAAACCCGGGCGCAACGTGCCATATTTCACAGACACATCTGATACCGTCAGAAATCGAATTTCCTCCGCTTTCCCCTTCGACTAATGAATTATTGTAATTTGATGCGGGCATAAATATGAAGTGTCTGCGAATGTCGGTATAGGTCGGTACCTAAATACAGGGTGTCCTTTCGTTAAAGAGGATCTTCAGTGGTGCTTTACAAGTCATTTGATGCAATTAGAAATATTCTTGAAGGAGGATGGCAACATTGCATTTCAAACCTCATTCATAAAGTAGTTGTTGTAAACAAATAATCACATTTCCCTAGTAACCCAGTTTAAATCTGAAATTTTTTTGAAACCACAGCAACCCTGATTAAAGCCGAATATTTTACAAAATGTGCGGATTAACGGGGCCCGCAACCAGCTTACATCGGAGTTGTAAACATAACTCCGAAACGACCCAGAGCGCTCCTAAGCGCACCAGAGCTTGGCAGGGAAAGCAAGCATTTACGAAAACGGCTGCAAAAAGTTCATTGCACCCTTATCAAAACTTTTAGCTCAACACCTGATATACCAATTTGAAAATAACTTATTTTTTTATTTATAAACTGATTGTCATAACATGAATAAAAAAATAGGCTCTCACATCTTATAGTATATCAATTAAAATAGATAAAATAGATTTTTTGAGAATTTTTAACGTCATAACCAACGAGAAATTTTGCATTCAGAAAAGTCCTATAAATACAGGCCATTCAAATGACGTGGTGAATAAGCGCGTTAAACTGGAACGTTATTAATGTTTCTAAATGATAATATTCCTCTCTTTGTAAAATTTGTGGTTCTGAAAAGAACCAGACATTTACGGAGAACTTCGTTTGGTATCCAAACTCCTTGACCACGTGAGGATTCTTCACTGTCCAATAATGCAAGTTGTGGGAAATGCACCATACCATCTCTGGTGAACTGACATTCATCACTCCACATCATTCGACTCGAAATTAGGCTCGGAAAGACGTTTGGCTTGGAATATACAATTCTCTACCGATGTCCGAGATGTCCCTACTGCTCCGTTTCGAATCCACTGCGTCTGCATTGAGTTGATTTCTTATCGAAACATCATCGTTCCTCTCTGGTGCAAAAAAAAACGGTAAAATATTTTCACAAACGGATAACCCCTTCACGGGAAGTACACCACCTTCTGTCCACCCTGTACACCAACTGTTTCGGGATTCGCTAAAATGGCTCCAGGAGTTTTTCCCCGTCGTAATGTACGTTTTGTTTTGGGGTGCGAGGGAGGAGGCGATTTATTGGCGCAATGGCGTGTTCGTGTTCGCGCGCCACAGCAGGCCGGAGACGGATACGGGTCTAACTTGTGTTGACTGCGCGCCGCCCGGGCCGAACGCGGTCGGGGCGTCCGCGCCCCCCGCCGCGCCGGGAGATTGATAATGCGACCGCCACTTTCACACAGGCCTGCCGCCAACTTAATTATAATCAACGCCTCGCCTCAGATACACACAGCATATACAACATTCCTGCTGCTATTTTTATAGTATACAAAACCGGACACCAGAGTCATCAGTCAATGAACTCGATAATATCACGACCACAAGACCGGGGGTTAGCGGTTGCGGTCAGCATGTGCTAAATTCAATTTGCAGGTGTTGTCGATATTACTATGTTATTAACCTTGTGGTTGTTTTGATGGTTGCAGAGGCAGTGGAAGAGTGGATTAGTGATTGTGACTGCAGCCGCAGTGATGATGGTCGCCCGACTGCAAGGACCAACCCCGCAGTTTTCCACCGCAGACAATCCAACCGCCAAGGAAGCGATGGCGTTGACTCGACTGCTCACCTTCCTGTACCTTCCGGTGTTGAACGCCGGCCTGCTTATCTTTCCGAGCAGTCTGAGCTTCGATTGGGGGATGGACGCCGTGCCGCGGATAAAACGACTGAGTGACGCACGTGTGCTCTACGCGATAATGTTCTACGCAGTCCTCGGACTGCTCGTGAAATACAGTGTGGGTGTGTGGTGCAGGTGCAAGGATGATCAGCCGCGGCTCCGCATTCGGCAGCCATCGCCGGTCAACCCTTGCGGGACGTGCCACCGCGACGTTCCCGAATCGCATTCGGCCGCATGTCGTACCACCAACAATAACAACAACACTTTCGGCGCCTCCACCTGCTCGTGCAGACAGAAGCCGCGTCGATTGCCGGAGGTGTCGCCCGCCGGGGGCGGCATGACGTCGCGCGCGTCCGGCGCGTGCACGCTGCTCATCGCGCTCGGTTTGCTCGCATTTCCCTTTCTGCCCGCGACGAACCTCTTCTTCTACGTTGGGTTCGTGGTGGCCGAACGTGTGCTGTACCTGCCCAGCGCCGGGATGTGCCTGCTGTTTGGTTACGGTGCCGGGCGATTGTGGCGGCGGCGGCGCTACCGCCTGCCGCTCGCGGCGTGCCTCTGCGTGACGCTGGCCGCATTCGGCGCACGCACCGTGCTGCGTAACCGCGACTGGACTACTGAGGAGGCGCTCTACCGCTCGGCGATTCCCATTAATCCGCCCAAAGGTAAGCGACAAACAACTTTGGCGGTCACAGCCTGCAAATCCCAAAACTCACCCTTAATCCACTTTGCAGCAAAAGCGGCGCGGCGGCAAAACATTGTCAAGGTTCTTCTATTGATTCCTTTAAAATAATTTCAATGCCAATGCATATTAATATTTAATCGCATTAGGCGGTGGTGAAACATGCGTGCAGACTTCTTAATGTCGCGGCCCCTATGGCCCGCACATTATACCCATATCGGCGCACAATGGAGCGTAATTGTGTGCCGCGTGGGGGCGGCGGTGTACGTGCGAATGAAGGCCTGCCGGCGTGTGCTGGGAAGAAACGAAGGAAAAGCGCAACTTTACTTAATCCAATTACTCATTTCTGAAGGATATATCTCGCGCCAACATCGCGTGCCGCCTCCGCGCTGCCGTAATCTATTTACCAGTCTCGCACAATGTCAGAATCTGTTTGACTTAGTGCAAATGCGGCAGAAACTAAAAAAAAATAGAAAGTATCATGTTTTGCGCAAAATAATCCACCTACTACCGGAGAAATTGGTTTTTAGGTGGAAAACTATTTCCCACAAGGACGGGGTTATTTTTTTATACTTCATTGATGGTATCTTCTTGACATACTAAAAATATAGAAAAATTGAAGAATGCAAAATGCGTTCTTTTCTTGCACAAAGTATCAAATGGAGAAACACATTCGTCTCCTGGCACCTCCACCATCATTTTTATTTTACAGACGTGTTTTTGCTGAAACATTTGTTGATTACGTAATGAATTTGTTAACATTTTGTACATGCAATAGCATTACTGAAAAGGGCATGTGAAACTAACCAACTTACCACGATGAAAATTTTATATCCAATTATGTAAGTTTAGGAGTAATTGCTCATTAAACCTTGCCAATTATTAGATCATAATACATTTTTGTTTCTCTTTGCAAATGAGTGGTATGTATTTCATTGTTCTTTCCAATGACGCTAATTGTTATTGTTGTCGTTTTGGCGTTATGGAGCGTTTAGTAAAAAAATCACGTTGTTAATAAACAAAAAGCAAAAGAAGCAATATCTTGAAATTTAAACTAAGGATACATTTTTATGTAAAATTATTTATGGGAATTAGTTCCGCCAAACATTAAATTTTTGCTTCTATCTCCTGCTACTAACCATTGATTTTGATATCGACAAATAACAACCCCTAGCATGTGTGCGGTAATGAAAACCACTCGACCGCCATTGCATTCCGAATCGTGATCGTAATCGTCGCTAATGCAGGCTGTCGTAATGACCAAACATTGTTTGCCATTTGCGTCGTTGCCTGTCGTCATTGCATTTTCGTGCTCGGCTTTAATTTGCCCGCTCTTCACTTGCTTTCAGCCAACATTGGCCAGGCTCTGTTATTACGTGCTTCGTGCGTATACTTTTTTCGTGGCGGTATTCGAGAGCATTCGGACTTAATTGTAGATGTAGACGTCATTCATTTGGTTGCGAATTTGCCGCCAGCAGCCGCAGGATGTAAATATACAGCTCTCAGTTCGGTTTTCGGTTGAGACGCATTGCGCCGCCGCCGCCGCCGCCGTCGCCGCTTTGATGATAACCTCAACTCCCCGGGCAAGGCACACGCAACTATTTCAATTAGCGATAAATTGCAGCTTGAACATCTTTTGTGGTTATATCCTATTCTTACGCCAGAACAAAGAAACCTTTGATGTAACTGTGGTATACCCACGAAATTATTAATCTCTGAAATTCTCTCCCCCCGATGTTTTGCAGCTTACGGCAACCTGGGCAGCGTGCTGAACAGCCAGGGCCGGATAGCGGAAGCGGAATGGGCGTATAGAAAAGCCCTGGAGCACCGACCCAACATGGCCGACGTCCACTACAATCTGTAAGTCACCATTTTCACCAATTTCGCCGCGCCGGGCGGCTATTCATTCGTTTTCACTTAATTTCGATATAATTAAGGTTGCTGCGGTCAGAGCGGTCCTCGACCACCACAGCGCTGGGGCAGGAAGCGCGTGTTTGTGTTTGTTTGTGTTTGGGGCCAAGCTGGAGGCGGGCATGATACTGCTTATTATAAATCCATTACCATCGGACCATAATGGGGACAGCTGCACGGCAGCCACCGCCAAAAACGGGAGAAAATCCGAAGCAACGTAATCGTAGATACTGTGTGCGCTTTCGCCTCTGTTGCTGAAAGGCACTGGAGGGAGGGAGGCGATAAATAAAAACGATTTATTCGACTCTACCACCACCACTAAAGGATGGGCATGCTGTAGGTTGTACTATACCTTGGATATCGGGCGGGATGGCAAATGTATGCAGCAAGGATAAGTTTTATGTCTGTTGCGCGAATAGTGCCATGCCGGTTTGAGGCAAAGCACCCCAGGTTTACCTCGGTCTCCAAAAAGCGATAAAGCTTTATAGGTTAGGTTGGCCAATCTCCATGTTTAACACAGAACATTCTCTTACGTATTAAAATGCCTGTGCCTGTTATCAACATTTTTATATATTGCCGCATGATTAATAGTTGTACGTACAAGAATTGCAACACCGCGCATTTGTTTGCGAGTGAAATGCTGGATGTACATTTCGAGTATCGTGTCCGGAGCGCTGTTGCCAGTGTTCTCTGCTCGGCGTGCTTTTTTATTGGAAGCATAAATCATTTAACCCGAATGAGTTATGACGGAACGCGCGCGCGCACATCCTCCATATATGTATTTATATCTTAAGCGCTTATCTTCTCTCTGATTGTGCCAGCCGAGCAATGATAGCGTTGTGATTAATAGCCCCTCTCCGTCGCGTCGGTCCGACACGGGCAACGCTCGTCCCCGCATCTTGTCATCGAGCATATCATAATAAAATTCTTTGGGAAGGCGATTAGCCCCTCTCCTCCCCCACTCGACGTTTTTGCGCGGCCTCGTAATTAGATTATAATCAATCAAAATATTTCCTCTAATAATATTTTTTCGTTGCGCGGAAAAAGAATGTTTTCTGCTTGGAGTGCGCATAAAAGCAACAAAACACTTAATGCCCCTTCGCTCTGGATACGATCAACAGTGAACAAGCGCTGGCAAGGATGGCATAGTAATAGAGTAATAAAAGCAGATTTGATTTGAGTTTTGCGCGTGTGCCGGACTGGGAATACTGCAACCGGGTGTGCGACGCCATCTCCAGCTGATACCCACTGCAGTGCTTCCAGCACGGAATATGGAGATTTGGAAATGGATCGGAGGCGTGTGTGCGCGCGGCCCTTCCGATTAAATTTGCTATGAATATGAAATGTTGACTTCTGAATTTCAGGAGTTTTGTGCGGGCGGGTCTTATACTTGCCATTGCTGGACTTGGACCTGGACCAGGACCAATATCCGCCCGTCGTTCATAGCCGTCCGCTCTGGTGGGGCTAAAGTATCGAAACCTCCACGACGCCACTAAATTGAAGTGTATAATATAGGCATTTACCCACAATCGGGTGGGGGCTGATGGTGCGGCTTACAACGAAAAGGGATGCCTTGTCGGGGAGTTTGCGACTCGCGCGCCTGCGGGATTTTCATTGCAATGTGAAAATTGGAATGCGTATGGGAACCCGAGGGCTGCAAATCGCGCTAGTTTTCAAAGACGAGGTGCAGATAGTTTGGCCGGAAAAGGGTTCGGGTGCGCACGCGATCCTATTAAGCCCGGTGGCCAGTCCGTGGGTGGGTGGGTGGAGGGTCAGCATCCTTTTTGGTCTCATTGAGGAAAGCCCGCACGAATATTTCACAAACAAGTTGTTCCCCTCCAAAATCCAAAAATGGATCAATTCGGAAGTAATGAAAATGCAGCGACGGATAATGAGCTGCTGTTTCTGAAAGGTCCCCCCCTTAAGTAAGTCTTGCTGTTGTCGACAACCCCTCTAATCGAACACAAGCCACACTTTTAATCTAATCTAATCTCTTCTAGATAAATAATGGTAGCTCACGTGGCATTACATCTACATCATTATATAGGCAATGTATCGAATTTAGTGGGAGCTTCTTTTAGGGTGATTTGCATGAAATAGTTTGCAATTTGTACCATTGTGTTGCTCCCCTCGAACCAGCCTACTTCACTGAGGGAACATGCGATTTCTTTATTCCTTGTCAATTCGTTTCGTAGGGTGGGTACTTCTACGCGTGGTACATTCATACAGATTTGTCGTATTGTTAGACCAGTTAGACGAAGGAATGAGACAAGGGAGGGTGAAAGGGGTCTCAATAGAATGTGGTCATGGCTTCGGCTTGGGCTTCAAGTTTGATTGTTATTTGATTGCCGCTGGAATAGTTGAGTGGGCTTTATCTGCGCCCTGCGCCCTGCGCCTTGATAGCTGGAATGTCCTCTGTGGGTGGGGGGGGCGTAATCTATGCAGGATGGTCTCTCGCCGCCGTCGCCGTCGTCGCCACCGCGTATCTCTTCCGCGTAGAGCAGTAACATTAATTGAAGTCTCTCCGAAAGTTATAAATCAGTATTCGGTCAGCGAAATGGCCAGCGCCGTCGATAAGTTTCCAGCCGAGCCGAGAGTTGCGGGCGGCAATAAAAGCAATCGGTAGCGTTTAAGTTCATCTTTCCTCGAGCTTTCACGCGCCGCTGCTGGATTTATTCGTACGGGCGCGCGGATGTGCGAATTTACCACCCGCGCGGCGATGTGGGGAAGGACGACGGAAGACCCCCCTCATATATAATCAATAGGCGAGATATCCGGCGAGCGTCTGGCCGTAACAGGCCGCAACTAAATCATTACGGACGCGCGCCGCCGCGGCTCTGGTGTTATAGTTAAACGATATTGACTTCTGCGGCGGCGGCGTACGCAGGGATCCTTCCAACGTTCCATCGTTCCATCCCCCGCGCACACCGAATGATTTGTACAGAGTAAAGACCTAATGGGCTTACCCATGTTTTTCCGCACACCGAGCGCAGATCCAGAAATGGTAAACACTCCTGGGGACTGGGAGTTGGGGGGCAGTTCATATTTCAAACGCATTTGAATGCCACTGCCACTGCCCGAGAGGTACCGGAGAGCCTTCATCGGTTGCCAACCGCAAAATGTGCACACAATGGATCCGCCGTTGAATAATTGCCACATCAGGTAGTTCAAACAAATCGCGCGTTCAATACAGTGCGCAGCGTTCGGAATTTATCGGTCCTGACCATCGGTGGAGGTGCCGGGCGGGTCAAGCCGATATTTCCCTCGCCTCCGTCCAGAGTCTCTCAACTACCAGCAACCAGCTGTGCTATCATTCTGATGGGCTGGCAGCAAGCACATTTGAAAGTACACCAAGTTCTGCATGCGGCCATGTACCGAGTGACTGGATGCTATTAACCAATAGTTGTGTCAAAACCACCGCAACTTCACTCACACTGTTTTCCAACGCAGAACAGTAGAAATGTAGGTCAGTTCCTGCCATATCAGCGACAGCACATCTCCTGTTCATATGGTACTTGTTTGAACGTTTCCAGACTTGGCAGTAATTTTATTTACCAGCGTCAGCGCATAAATAAATTTAGCTGTGCGAGCTGCAACTATTGTTCCTCTATTCCTCACATTGCGCATTCAGCATATACAATTCCAGAGCACGCATATCTGCCGGAACAGCGGACACATTTGTTTGATTTACATTTCCATGTAATATCCCATATATTCAGCACTCTGCTCCTCTCTACGGCCTTTTTTTTGGGCCGAATCTAGAGCACGATTTGTGCTCACCACACATACCAGGCAGATTCAATTAACGAGCATTTAATTGATTATTGATGTGCAGGTTGCTCCCTCACGGATTAAGTCAACGGATTAAGTCGAATCCAATCTTTGGTAGTTACCTCGATTCGAACGGTTTGTTGTTGTTTGCTGCCTTGCACTCCGGGCACTCCGGGCACTCCGGGCAATCCGGGAATCTCGATGCGGCTGAAGTCTGAAGGCTTTCGATACTGATTTCGATGGTGGGGAGCGCTTGGTAAGTTGGGCCCAGTCGAACGCGGTAATCCGTTCGGCTGGCGGGGTGGAGAGGGAGCGTAATCCCTGCAGTCTCATCAGTTTCTCATCTCGGGAGCTGCATTATCAGCCAACGGTGAATCCCGGCCGCTAATTACCTACAACTTCGATGCGGGCGCGTAACTCTCCCACTCCTCGGTGAGTCGGCGAGATCTCGCAGTTAGTGACTCCTTCACCTTGCACCATACCACCACTACCACCACCAACCAGTCACTGATCACTGTTTAGTGTTTGTTGTTCTGTGTGTTGTTTGTTTGAACTTGTTGTGGGGGGGCTTTGTCTTCGCCTCTTCGGTGTAGCACAGCTACCGACTTTTCGTCTGCCATCACAGAGCCCCAGCAGAGAGAAATCAAACAGAGTATAAAGTTTCATCCTCTACCAAGCAACAGTGTACGATGGTGATGGGGAGTGCGGTGTATTAGAGTTCCACCTTCGCTTCCAAACTCTAAACGTATAAATTAGATGTTGACTGTGGCTACAGGCTCCTAGCAGTGGCTTAGGTTAACGAAAAAGCAGCGGGTGTACACTGTACACGAGTTCACACACTTGCTTCCGAGCAATCTTTTCGCCCCCCCACTAAAAGAGAGATGAAGAAACTTGGAACCGCGAGGAATTGACTGAAACTTTGCCCAAACTGTTGGAACTGGATTTTTTTCACTTAACCACACACCGTCATCAATTTTAAATTCTGCCACCCCCACCCCTTACCTCACCCATGTTTATCTTTAAGTTTGAGCGGTGGGATTTTGGCTCAGTAAATATTTTGATATTTTGTAATCAGGCGACGATCACTTGATGACGACACGCTGCCGCTCTAGGAAGAGTTTGCAATCCGTGGGTGGTGGGGGGGGATTATATGCATTCAGCCGTAAAATGCTCGACGGAGGCTAAGGCTTGGTAAATAACCTGCAATTTTTACTTTTACGACGCGCGAATTGCCGCGCCGGTTTTCGGTTGATATCAGGCAATCCGGGTCATTTCGTTCGCGCGGGGCGCTGCTTTCCACTTTGCGGGTCCCGCCGCCGCCGCCGCCGCCGCCGTGGGATATCTCTTGTACATAAAAACAGCGTGCGGCGGCTGCGAACGCTTTCGAGCGTTCCTTCCGGATCGATATTTTCGCTCGGCGACGTCGTACGCGCCACTCTCCAACAATCGCACCCACATTGTTCTATTCCGAGAGATGTTGGCCAGTAACCCAGGAACGCAGGAACACCCGGCATTCGGGGAACTCCTCAACTAGTTGCCGGTTGGCGGTTGCCGGTTACCGTTTTCTCACTTGCAGGGAATCCAAAGAATTTGTTTTGAATGAAATACTCCTTGTGGCATGTTCTTCACATGTCTGCGGAAATATGAGGTGATGTGAAAAGGGCTGTTGGGCCTGTGGGTTAAATCACGATATGCTAATGTCCTTCTCACGTTCGACTCAAACTCTGATTGATAATTGTAGAGTACATTCCAAGCAAATATTTACTCCACGTTGCTAAGTTCCTTTGGGTTTGCTTAGACACATTCTCCTCATTTCCTTCTCGTTGCTGTTGTCTCTCCAGTCGCCACCAGTCTCCATGATTCAACTCTGCGGTTGACGTGACATATTTAAGCATTTTTAATTAGGAGCAACGTCTCGCTGACAACCTACTCCTTCTCTTCCCGCTCTATCTCTTTCTATCTCAGTGGTCGTGATCCAGCCAGCGAGTTTCCCACCCAGAGGATGTTGTATGCCACTCCACGGACTGGATAAATCTTCAGCGTCTTCAACTCTCTCGCCTGCTTCCTCTTCGCAGGGTGCTTCTTCATGGTGGCGACCTCATTCCAGCGACGCGACGCCTAATGAAGGAAATTGTGAAAGTTTCGTCTCGCGGCAGCGCGGAAGCTGAGCAAAGAATGAATTGTTGCGAGCGACGCCAGGCATGTAAAAACAGTGCTCTTCCACCCTCCCAGAAGTCGCTGATATTTCGTATGAGCCGCCCCACCCGCTATATTTGCTCGGATTAATTAGAACTGGGCCCGGAAGGGATCCATCTCGTGGTAATTTCAATTACTGCTTTCGCCGCAGTCTGCTTCTTCGAACCCTTGCCTTGGCTCGAAAGTCGAAAAGCGGAGGAAATCATCAAGTACATTTTTATCTTGCCATGCCGGGTTGATGGTCGGAATCGAAAATGAGCAATTATCAAAGTTACCAGCAGCAAAATGTAAAGAGCTCCCTAATTGATATGAGGGTGGAAACTAGAGGTTGCATGTCGGAATATCTTCTCTACGGCAAGTGCTGTGGGGTTGGAACACTGAAACAGCGATTATTCGAATTTCCCCATGGCGGAAATCTAATCGGGGTTATCCGATTGTGCATGTTGAACAACTCTCTTTTAAGCTTTTACCCTTCACAGGGAAAATGTCCCAACAAGTTATACAGTATGTTGATGCGCAACGTAAACCGGGGAACAGGGGCGAAGCCGTTTTTTTTCCATGCTGCGCAGAAGAGCACAATAGGCAATTCTTGTTTACCTTTCACGGATCGGGCGTAAAATTTTCCTAAACGGCAATTACTTAAGGGCGAGCGGGGAGGGGGGGGGGGCGACTTGTTAGGGCAAAGTCCTTCGGCCAAATCTCTTTCAATTATCTTAAGTACGTTTAAACGAAAATCAATAGCGCCCAGAACCAAAGCGGGCGCCGGGTTTGGGGGAGGGCGCTTCCAAGAGGGTGTTATCTGGACAGCACTTGTAAGAAGCACTTCGGCAATCGGTGCAAACCGTCAAGATATCCCTTTTGGGGTGTGTGTGTATGTTTGTGTGCATGTGCGTGTGGGGTTCGCCGGTGGGGGCTCAAAGAAACATGAAATCACTCTCAATCAATCAGTCATCGGTTTTTGTGTTGCGGGCGCTTGCTGCCGGGGGGGTGGGTGTAAAAGCTTACACGCGCGCATTTATTGAATGGCTATCAATTTCGAACGACCGCACCTGCACGCTGGCCCGAAATAACTGCTGAATAAATACGATTAGTCCCCTGGCCATCAGATAATTGATAGCCTCCAAAAGATATTCCTGGCTAAAGGCTAAAATTAACTGGGTCCTTATATCGTCACTAAATTAAGTATTACGGTTATCAGCGCAATGCACAATGAGTTCGGAAGCGGGAGGACGGGCGTTAAGATAATGCCTTTAATATTGCCATCGCAAACGCAACTAGTTCCACACTGCCACAGTCATAACAGCCCCGTTGTGTAGTGGGTTTCACTTGCATGGTTGCCCATCGTACAGCCGCGGTAATTGTACATGTACGCGGCTGCGACAGGGATGCATGCAGTGCGCGCGACGCGAATTGGATAGAGAAAGTTTCGTAACGATGGCTGTTATCAGGGTCTGCGAGGATGCATAGTTATAGTTACGGCGGCACTGGTGGAGTGGTGTATGGTCAGGACAGGGATTGGATCCAACACGACACGATGCGACGCTGGGACGTGCGACGGTCGTGTCCACTTTGCGCGCACTATGCAAATTGGATCGAAATTTCCCGAACGAACGAGGAACGAGATTGTTGTTTGTATGCATGTGTGCATGCGGCTGTGTGTCCTGACCAGTTCGGTTTGCAAAGTGAGACAGCGTAGAAATAAACAACAATTGATTAAAGAAGCTAAAACTACAGTTTATGTGAAGAGAGTAAAAATACAAATTTTGAGTTGAGTTTAAAGGTTTAAAAAAATGCGAGTTATTGGTTGTGGCACTGTTTTGGCAACGTTGC